>LPNX010099482.1:319753-335741 GCA_001517045.1 Pseudotsuga menziesii
TTTTTAGGGCTTTTATCCCTTGGTCAGGACTTTAGCCGCTTTTTGGGGGGTTTATCCCCTTCTGCCCTAACTTTAGCCCCTTTTAAGGTTTTAGCCCCTTTTTGAGGGTTTAGCTCCTAGGGGGCTGTTTTGGGCTCCTTTTTGGGGTTTTCAACCCTTTTTCTTCATCCTTAGGCTATTTTGGAGGTGTGGGGGTCTAATGGAGTGATATGAGTGTTGTGAGATGGTGTCCTTGGGTGGTGTAGGTCATCGAGAGCTTAGTGGGGGATTTTTGGGTTAACACTCCCCACCTTCAGAAGAACCCATGGCCTCTAAGTCTCATTTAGATTCCTACCAATCTGAGCCTAATTTGTTTACTGCTCTGTCTAGCCCCATGGATGGTATACATACTTATCCCTTCCATGGAGGGATAGTTGGTGGAGGACCTACTTCCTTGCCCTCCATCATTATAGGTATACCTACCAATGGTCCCATCACCACTATGCAAGCTACTATAAGTACGCTCTCCACTAGTAGCGGCCCCACACTAACTACCACAATTCCTACTATCCCACCTTTCATGACTGGGAGCAATGGTCCTTCCACAACCATTCTGACTATCCCTGCTATGGGTATTCAACTGCATATACCCCCAGTCATGCATAGACACTATGTTTCTCCAAACTTTGACTCCATTGCCAGTCCATCCCGAGACAACCTTGCATCTATCCTATCCTTTATAGCTAGTATTAACCTACAAGATTTGGCCAGATTAATGAATGATCCTATCAGTCATTAACCTCATTGGCCTCCCATGCCTACCAAAATTCCTTTAGAAATCCCTAAGTTTGAGGGAAAGGAGGGCAAGAATCCTCAAAATGATATCATGTCTTTCCACTTGTGGTGTTCATCAAACAACATTGTGGATGACTCTGTTATACTGAGCTTGTTAGAGTGCACACTTACGGGTGTTTCTTCCAAATGGTACATTGAGCTACCTCATGCATCTTACCCAGATTTCTCCTCACTTGCCTCCATGTTCCTCCAATACTTTCAACTACCCTTATGATATGACGAGAGAGTGGAGATCCTTCTATCCTACTGTCGAAATATAGCTACCCACATCATAGACCACATCCATGAGTGGCGACGATGACGTAGCCTCTGCAAGATCCAACTTGATGACTGAATCTTCCTTAACTAGTTTTTAAAGACCCTACTCCCACCCATAGCCAAGAACGTTGCCTCTGAGCAACCCCAATATGAGGAGGAGTCCATCTTAAAGGCTCAACAGTTTGACTTAATCTACGCCTAGTCTAGGTATTTATATACCATCATACCAAATGCTCCCCTTGTCGACACCTTTCGTCGTGATACGTCTGGGGCAGCCCACACTATGGATGGTGTCATCGGCTCTATCACATAGCACCCTCGGTACTATGTAGCACCTCCTATGATGCCACCACACCCAAGTGACACCCATAGTGTTGCACAACCAAACTATATCCCTAATTACTCACAGATGATGGCTCATTCTGGAGCCACCCCCTCCTATGCAAAGTATGTCCCAAATCATCACGTCCATGGGCCAACATGGCCGATACAGTCATATTCAGTCCAAGTGGTCATACTTGCAGCCCCTCCGGATCCTTTGGTTTATTATTCACCATCGACACAACACACTCTGGCTCCATCCTTGTCCCCTTTGGTTTCCACGGGATAGGTTTTATCCCATTAGAACCTTCCCAACAAACTCGCCCCCAACAACCAACAAGGGCACAGAAAGAAAAATCAAGGAAGAAACTGAGGTAATAATCAGCCACAAGGAGGCAGCCAATAGTGTAACCTTCCCACAAATAATCACGCCAACCTGTTAACACAAAACCCCCAGAATCCTGATCGACTAGGAAATAACCTGCAGTTACATACCAATCATTTGTGTGCACTATGCAACACCTATGGTCATTACACCCATATGTGTCCTCACATGGCTCATGTCCGATAGATTCTCCAGAATGAAGCTCAACACGATATCAATGCGGTCACCCAGGATCATGCCAACCCAACACCACTAGGCCCTCCATCCATGGTGCTCCAAAACCCCCTCCCACACCAAGGCATGGTTTCAACGACACCCTTGGCCCCACCTTCTCCTACAACGGCCCCACTTGGAGAGACTACTGTCCATCACCTGATGATAATGTCATCCGAAGAAGTCAACCTCCAGACTTGGTGCAACCAGTATGGCTCCACCACAGAAACCGCTGACCCATCAGAGGCCTCTACCTCTAACACTTCCAGTATTCCACTCCACTTAGCTATACCCCCCACTAATGGGGCATCCAGAGTCCCATAGTTTCTTATACAATGTATCACTAACAACGTGAATGCTCAAGCTGTCTTAAATTATAGCATTATTGATGACTTGGCCCAATGATCTACATCTATGTCTGCTCTAGAAGTGCTCAAAACTTACCCGACATAGTTGTTATAGTTGATTTTACCACACATAGTGAATCACATTTTTATGGCCTTCCCTGTCCCTCTACAGACTCCCTAGACCCCATGGACCATTTTTGTTCCTTTGATGTTTCCAAGATCATCCCTAAAAACATGCCAAAATTGCCATACACGACTTTTAAACCCTTTATCGCGTATATACGCGGGTTTGACTTCTAAAACCACGTACATCGGGATGTGTCCAAAAGGCCAAATTCTTTTGGATTTTTCCTTGATGTGGATCTGACTCACTTGTCTCCTGGCCTTCCATATGCCTTGAGATCACTCGGATTCGATCTTTCATTACCCCATTAAAGAGCTATATAAGGAACCCTTTGGATACATTGAAGGCATGAGGAATTGAGAGCAAGAAAACTATAGTCCATTATTGCCAAAGCTTATACTTGAGTCTGCATCCCTTTGTCCCTTAGAGGAATTTTGTGTTCTTCCCAAGCTTTCCCTTTTCTTGTGATCTTGCTATCAAGAGATGGAGGATTGAAGTGGTGGAGGCCCAAGTGGGGGACTCAATTTATCCAATTCATAGACGTGCCGACATAGGTTGTCTCTATTGTAATCTCTGTTTTATATTAATAGAAATATCTTTTCCTATCCAATAATGTATATTTGAATGAGAAATTCCTATGGCTTGGGGTACCACAACAGACAGCTTGACTCCAGAAATCAATCATTTCCTATATGCAAGAGAAACCAAATATCTAACACTAAAGGATCTTGATTCATACCTTATTCCAGACGGTTGACGTAGATCCCTGTTGAGCTTTCCAACTCCAGCTTGTATTGATAAATTGCTATCTCAACACTCAACAAACAAGACAAGCATCCTATATATAATTGTGTTAGGCCTACTCTAGCATATATAATCAATAACATATAAGCATTTAAAAACATCCATGGATCAAATACTCATTTAAATACACATTATTGGATAGGAAAAGATATTTCTATTGATATAAAATAGAGATTACAATAGTGACAACCTATGTCAGCATGTCTGCGAATCGGAGAAAATGAGTCCCCCACTTGGGCCTCCACCACTTCAATCCTCCATCTCTTGATAGCAAGCTCACAAGCAAAATGCAAGCTTGGGAAGAACACAAAGTGCTCCAAGGGACAAAGGGATGCAGACTCAAGTATAAGCTCCAGAAACAATGGACTATAGTTTTCTTTCTCTTCAATGTATCGAAAGGGTTCCTTATATAGGTCTTCAATGGGGTAATGGAAGGTCAAATCCAAGTGATCTCAAGGCATATGGATGGTCAAGAGACAACTGAATCAGATCCACATCAAGGAAAACTCCAAAATCATTTGGCATTTTGCACACATCCCGATGTACGCGGTTTTAAGTGTCAAACCCACATATATACACGAGAAAGAGATTAAAAGTTGTGTATGGAAATTATTGCATGTTTTTAGGGATGATATTGGAAACATCAAAGGTACAAAAATGATCCATGGGGTCTAAGGAGTCTGCAGAGGGACAGGGAAGGCCATAAAAGTGTGATTCACCATGTGTGGTAAAATCAGCTATAACAAATGCCCCCTAATGTGTGAGGTCAGAGGGGTCATACGATGGCCGAAATACATTATAAGTCCATCCCTATTGGGCAATAGGGCAGACCCGGGTTTAATCCTTTGGTGTTGCACCAACAAAAGACCCACAGTGTTGGGCCTTTTGGCAACAACCTGCGCGCAGGTTGCAGTCTCACCCGAAACAGCTATGGGTGCCACAGAATCAGGTTTCTGCAAGCAGAGAGGGGGATTATTGTACCTTAGCCTTTAATAACCTTATTAATCAATTAATTATAACGCTTTACCATTCATTTACATACAACTTCGCAGATAAATAAACAGTCGTGACTTGCTCAACCCACTACAGGGAATTCACAGCGAAGCTAAATATTAGCAGTGATCTAACTTATCAGATGTATACAGTTATTAGTGCATAAACAGAAATAGAAACAGCACAAGAAACCACAACATCGGATATAACGTGGTTCACCCCCAGTGTAGGGGTTATGTCCACAAACTGTGTTTTATTCAACTTGCTACAAAACCACAGTTTGATCTGCGCACTCAGCTGCAGATCCCTTCAGTCCTTAAAAATCCGCACACACAGTAGCAGGGCCCTGCGCACACAGCTGCAGGTCTTTCCTCAATCTTCTTTACAAAAACCCTCTGCGCACACAGCTACAGAGGTCATCCACGCACACAGCTGGGACATAACCTTTCCTTACCAAATCAATCTTAGCTTTGCCTTAATATTTCTTACATCATAAAACCTAACCTATCTTATTTACACAAGCGCTTATTTATACTGCGCATTTTTACAAAACCATGGTCTTAAACCATGGGTACCCAAAACCCTAAACCATGGATTTCAACCAAGGGTTTATTACAAAAAAAGGAGTTTTAACTTCCCCCGACACCCCTAAGACTGTTTTGACCCATAACTCCGCTTACAAACTTTCTGATTAACCGTGGAGTTACCCAAACATGGAGTATGCATCCCAACAGGCCCCTAAGACTCACTAGTGGCCCGTCCCGGGACACCCTGCGACGCCTCTGGTGGTAAAATATTCTGCGCGAAGGTGCTGAAGCGACTATTGAGGTTATGTAGTATGTCGTCAGCTGCTTTCTCCTTTTCCACCAACTCTTGTAATACTGAAGATGAATCTGTATTAGCCCGTTCCTGCGCAAAACTGTCGTAACTCTTCAAAACCTTGAGCTGGCTTTCTGCAGTATTACTTAATTCCAATGCTTCATCAACCAGGGGCTAGAGAGAATTCTCCAGTAGCGTTACCCTTGTCCTGCAGGATTCAATTTCCTGCTGAAGTTCCTTGCTGCACTTCACTTTAGCCATCTTCTGCATAGGTGGCAGCGTCTTGATTTCTATTCTGACTACATCTAATTTAGCCTGGCATATCTTGATGGATTCCTGGATCTTACCTACATCTGGATGGTCTTGGAGGTTCACCCAGGCTTCGATGCTGTCTTCCAGCAATTTGGCGACGCTGGCTGTATTATCTGATATTTTTGCTGCTAAAGCCTTGATGTCCCTATGGCGCTGTTCCCGAGCCTCTGGTGGAGTCTCAGGAGGGATGCGCAATTGAAGTTCTGCGATGTGGTGCTGGTGTTTTGTCTTCAACCTGTCAATCTCACTATGAGACTGCTGGGCATAGTCTCTCAGCTTAGCAATTCTCTGTGCTGGTTCCTCTGCACCTTGCAGGTCGAAATTAGAAAGACTCCAACAGGCCTTGTCCAATGCTTGCATAAGTGTAGTTGTTTTATGTTCAGCATCTATCTTCTTTTGCGCCACTTCTTCTAGTTGTGCTGCGACGATTTGGTTTTGCTTGGTAATGTCATCCAATTGGATTTGGGATAATTGATCTCCTGCATGGATCTCCTTTGTAATTGCTAGCTGGCAGAGGTGCAATTCTGACATGGTCATCTTTGTATAATCAAGCCCTACAGTCATATTCATCTGGGACCAGGAATCTGCATCGGTCAGTATCAGAGATGCGCATGATACTTGACCTCGGTTATCTCTGGTTGGCCATTGCCTAAGATCCTGCTGCGCGGTCGCTGTAGTGCTACTTGTCGCAGTACTGGTTACTGATTTTGCCACTAACTCTTTTAGCTCCGAAACCCTGTTTTCTATACCTGTGAGCCCGACAAGATGCATTTGGAAAAACTCGGACCATTTTTTGGTAAGCGTCCCAGTAGATTTTTCTAGAGCCTGCTCCAGCTCATCCAGCGTTATAGTGACATCTTCTTCAACATTTTTGTCCTTCGACGCTTTTGAATTTTTGCGGGACTGCGGCTTATTTACCATTGCTGCTTCTGGTGACTTGCGCTTGGTTGATGGGCTAGGATCTGATAGATTCTTGCACGACTCCTCATCCTGATCATCCTGGCCGCCATCTCCATCGTGGCCGTCGCCATCCATCTGCAAATCACTCAGGTCTTCGCTATCTTCTAATGGGTTTTTCTGCTGCGCCTGACTGGTACCTGCGCCAATATTTGGAGCTAGGGGAACGGGGATAGAGGGTTTTTTCCTGACGTCTTGCAACCACTCACCTGGCCATAGCTAAACAATTCCCATGACATCTAATTCAGTTACTACATAAGGTAATTTAAACAATCGATGTCGTGGATCGGCACGGGCTTGAATGAACACATGATGAAGATCAGCCCTGAAGTTCGCGGCACCCTCATATTTAGAGAACAACTCATTGGTAAGCTAAGGTGTTCGCAGAATATCCATGTGGATACTCATGGCATAACAGACAAACACAGTGTTCGTCATTTGATGAGTTTCCTTATTCGAGGATAGCCAGAGGGAGGCATACCTTAATGCCTCCGGCCGGCCTGGGTTTACTTCGACAAACTGAGCTTCAGTGGGTTCTTTCCACCAAACTAATGCAATAAGTATTAACAACCAGGAGTAATGAAAAGGTCTACCTTTTTCCTGTGCATCGTGAACATCCTCTAGGAATTCCCTTGCAAGATATGCGCACCAGTTGTAAGTGTATCCTTCAGCGCAGTTCATGGCAATCTGGATAACTAGAGCAGGTACCTCAGTAGGCCTGCATTTTCGGATGATCTTGCAGGCTAAGAGTTCAGCTGCAACGCGAATAGGCTGTTCCTGAATCGCGGAGGTGTGATACCCCCATTTCCCCTTGGTCAGGCCAAACCACTCTTTCATAGTTTGTGCAAGCTTTGTATCCTCATTTTTTGAGGGAAATTCATCTCCCGGATCAGGTCCTGCCATAGATAACCCTGTGATATTATTAATGAGTGCAGCATCAATGGGGATTTGCTGGTCTCCTATCCACAAATAGTCGTCATGCACTAACGCAAGCAACTGTTTGGCCACTATTGTCACGTGTATGCCGCGACTGAAATGTGGGATATCAAGCACCTTGAGTAGGCCAGCGTTATCCAGGCCCATAGCCCACGGTTGCACTTCCAGTAGGGGTACATCATGTTCTGGGTAGTTGAGGCAGTGCAGGTATTCAGCCGGTGCAAACTAGGGAAACTTGCCATGATCATTTGTGTCGTGGTCACTGTACTTGAGCCGATCTATCTTCCCTGTCATACTGCCGACCAACTAAACTCCTAGTGGTAGCGAAGGTGTGGTTAATGTGACTTTCTTTGTCCGTCAGGGAATCTTGGCATCTGGGCGAAGAGGTTGGAGATAAGGTGGCCGTGGAGGTGCAACGTTCTCCCCATTCCCGGCCGGTACCTGTGCTGAACCGGGAGGATCCATAGGAGGTGCTGCCGGCATTTTCCCTGTTCGCCTCTGCCGATCTTGGTTGAGCTTGGAGCGAACTTCAGTTCTGCACTTTTTTCTAGCAGACCGAGTCTGCATCGGCCGTGGTGGTGCTGGTTGGGTGTCTTCACTGGGAACAGAAGCAGGCGGCCGATTATAGCAAGCTATCAGGCCCTCTCGCTCGAATTCTCTTACTAAGTCTTCAATCTGTCTTTCTGTTGCCATGGGTTCAATCATAAAACTTGACGAAATGCAGGATACAATTTTCCCTGACTTAGGCATCTTCTTATACATGCCACCAATCACATCGGGTAGGACGGTGCATTGAAGGCACCAAATCTTACGGAAATATTGTCCAACTGTTACCCGATTTCCGATAATCGTCTTAGTACAGGTATTTAAGGCAATTAAAACACTACCGCCGCCAATTTGGCTGCTTCCCAACGGTCGGATTTTGAGCCTCGCTGTGTTTCTGGGCCTCAGCAGAATCATGGCTGAAACTTCAGGACAACAAGCAACTCCGGCACAATAGTGCCCTTTGACCCGACCTGGTAATATCTGTGACAGGACTATTAGGTTTGAGGGACTGGCGTCTTGGCTCTGCCCCTTGGTTTGGTATTCAATTCCTGGGTGATCATCATTTGCCTTGTCGTGGAAAGCTATATCTAAAACAGGACCACCTATGTTAATAGAAAATGTGATAAAAAAGATATCAACAAGATCATCCCTACTTACAGTGCCGTGTCAGAGCTCAACCTCCGTATGCCAATTTTTCACTATAGGTTCCAAGATATGCACGAACTTATGCACCCTCTCCTTGTGAGGTGTGTTTTCCCCTGCTGTATAGTACTATCTCAAATGTCCCCGAAGGCTATTCGGCGCCTTGAACTTACTTCGCACCTCTTGAGCTTGGCTTATGAATCTAGGGCACAGGAATTTCTGGCAGGTTCCCCGACTGGGGTGAGACTCTTTAGGGTCGGTCCCCCATGCTACTGTAGCTCCTAGTGTTGTTTCCAGAGTCTGGTTATTTTGTGACTGAGGTACTCGGTCGGACACATGTGCAATAAATTCTTCGGGGTCTGTCATCCCAACATATGCAGGCAACCCTCTAGGCTGTGCACTAAGGCATCTAAGAGACTGAGTGATCTGCGCACATCTGTGGCCATGTAGCTCGTACAGTCGATTCTGCCAGTTCTCCAGACCATCATCTGAATCAGACATGCAGGAGCTATCACATTGCCAATCCATTACACCATCAGCGTCAGGCTCGACATAATCTGCGTCCTTGGCTGTGATGTTGTAGATGTGGTCTAGAGTATCCTGCTCCCCTTCATCTCTGAGTGGTTCTATATATCTTTCTCCTTGGGATGGGTCGAGGGGTATGATAATGCGTAGACCATTTCCTTCGAAGGTCATCTGTCTCCTCTTAAGGTTGATAATTGCAGCATTGGCCATGGCCCACTCAATTCCCAACAGGGATGGATAAGGGTTGTTGTCATCAATGTTCTCAATAACTTCAAAATCTACTAGAGTACTGACCCCATCAATTTCTATTGGAACACTAAGAAGTCTCCCAAGAGGTACAATCCTTTGCTGGTTAGCTAGGCGCAGTTGTATAGGTGACCAAACCAGGGAAGGCTTTCCCATTTGTCCCCAGGTCTGCTTGGGTAGGACATTAACGTCTGATCCAAGATCCAAAATGACATCATTCATATCATATTCCCCTATCTGAATGTTCAATCTCATTTCCCTTCCCGTTCTTCAGACACGACTAACAGTTTTCTCCTGATCAATTCCTCTCTGAGGGTCTGTGACAACAAGAACTTTTTGCAGCTCTTTTAAAGCATTCTGATTCTACAAGAGTTTCATACAGCTCTGCAAGAAAGAGGATAGTGTACTTACTTTATCTGTCGAGGCCCCTTGTGGCTGCGAAACCTGCTGAGGTTGCCGCGCAGGTAATTCTGCTGTGCCAGGGTCAACAATATCGCACTGGGAGTCCTGGGCTGGTGCTTGGTCCTTCACAAGGTCAAGGGCTAGGACTTCCTCGGAGGTCTTACATGCGCATACCGCGACAGGTTGCTTGGGAATGCTTTGAATATGCGTCATAGCTCCACTCCGGATGACCACATTGAGGGCTGCGGCAGGTCTTTGCTCAACGAAAATGAACTGAATATTGGGGGTAGGTCCACGGTTGTTCTCCTGAATCTTTGTGAGGAGCTGGGGGCACTGTTCAATCACGTGGTCCACTGCGCGGCAATACTGACAGGTTGTAGTGGGGTTCTGATAGTCGCGAGCCAAGTGGCCAACTTGGTTACAATTGTAACACACAACCTGGTCTCTACCTCTTCCGATCATCCCACCATGGCCGCGACTGCAAAAATCACCTCTTCCGGAGGCGCCGCCACGGTAACCATAGCCATCATTATTCTGGGCCTCATTGTGTACTCGGTAGGCATCAGAGGTGCGCTCTCGCATAAGGTTGTAACTACGACACTCTTCTTCATTATGCCCTATGGACTTACAGAACTGGCAGTAGGGGTTTTTGGGAACTTGAACATATCTCTGAAGAAGATGACAATGCTCAGGGCGGTGCTGGCCATAGGTTCGGCAAATCTCATAATATAGAACACCGGGAGTGAATTGGTTGGGCGCACCCGTATTTAGGTAAGTTCTGGCCACGGGGCACTGGTCCCTATCGTGACCCTCGGACCGAAATTGCATACACCAGACCTCCTCTCGACTAGTTTTATCCTTCTTCATGTCGCAAAGCTCCAGGGCCATCGCTGCCAACTACGCTTGGATTTGAGCAATACCAGAATCGTCTCCGACAGGGGCGGTCTCTAGCTTCATTGCGATTTCCAGAGCCTCTGGCTGGTCAGCAACCTTCTGTTGCATGAGCGGAGTTATGATATGCGGTAATAATGCTGCAATAAACCATTCCTTGTGCTATGCAGGACTAATGGTGAAGCTGACTTGGTCTAGTAGAACTTTGAATCTCTGGTCAAAGTCCCACACAGATTCGCCGTGCCTATGTTGAATCTCTTTGAGTTCAGTGATGCTCTGCGATTCTAATTTCAGTTTCTTAAATTCCTTAGTGATGGCTACCTTGATTTCATCCAAAGTGGGGTGCTGATTACTAGAGAATTTCATGAACCAGGTCAAAGCCCGGTCGCGAAAGGAAGTAATGAGCTGCACGGTTCTCACATCTAGGTCTGTAATACTCTTCGCGTTCCAGACGACCTCACATAAAAACCAGAACTGTTCTGGATCTTCTGATCCCATTCCTTTGAAGATGGGCAGCTTAATGTCATCAGATAGGTGGGCCATGGTGGTTCGGGGAGGTTTGGGAGGGGGACAAGACGTTGATGGGGGGGGTTTACGGGGGCAGATTGACCTGTGGCCGGAATACTCGGACTTGGTTTCCTGTCACACTGCGACCGAACTTTAGGGGTAACAAAGCGACGCTGTGGGGTGACGGGAGGGTTTCCTACCGAAGGGTTTTCCTCAGGGTCTGGCTGTTGAGGGTTTACAAGGGGAGGTGCGGTGGTCAGACTTGAGGAGTAGGACTCAAAATCTCTTTTGTACCTTTGCGCACTTCACGGCAACCCACTTTGCTTGTTGAAGGTATTCTCACTTGCAAACATATGTTAGTACTACTAAAATAACAGTCTGATTCAAATAATAATATACCCTTTTCAACCAATAGTATTTTAATCTTCAAACTTAAGGAATTTAAAAACTTACCATGGGGGCCTTTGAAAAACTGTCGTTCAGCTTCGCTAAAAGAAGTGCTTGTGTCAATGGAAAACTCTGTCACAAAGGCTTCCAACGTCCACGTCGTCCAGAAGTCAATTACACGGGATACCTCGTTGTTCACGTGTTGCACAAGATTGACCCTTGCGGGGATCCACACAGGAATCCGTCGAGCTTGAAAGTTCATCCTCCTCTCCATTAACCTAGACAACCACTGGTGCAACTCTATGTGGATACTACCAAAAATTTCATAAGCATCACAAAAAACATACCTTTGTAAAAATTCACTTGCGCTTCGACACGGATTCATATTCTCTTGCTGCATGAATTTCAGACAAGTCTCAGCAAACCAATCACCGATTTCCTTCGCAGAGGGCCTCCAGAACATAGCCCTTGAGGTATGATGTAAACCCTTCTTGAGTAGGTACTGAGTTCAACTAGATAATATCAGATAATATAGCCAGCGTCGCCAAATTGCTGGAAGACAGCATCGAAGCCTGTGCGAACCTCCAAGACCATCCAGATGTAGGTAAGATCCAGGAATCCATCAAGATATGCCAGGCCGAATTAGATGCAGTCAAAATAGAAATCAAGATGCTGCCACCTATGCAGAAGATGGCTAAAGTGAAGCGCAGCAAGGAACTTCAGCAGGAAATTGAATCCTACAGGACAAGGGTAACACTGCTGGAGAATTCGCTCCAGCCCCTGGTTGATGAAGCATTGGAATTAAGTAATACTGCAGAAAGCCAGCTCAAAGTTTTGAAGAGCTACGACAGTTTTGCGCAAGAACGGGCTAATACAAATTCATCTTTAGTATTACAAGAGTTGGTGGAAAAGGAGAAAGCAGCTGACGACATACTACATAACCTCAACAGTCGCTTCAGCACCTTCGCGCAAAAGATTTTACCACCAGAGACGTCGCAGGGTGTCCCGGGACGGGCCACTAGTGAGTCTTAGGGGCCTGTTGGGATGCATACTCCATGTTTGGGTAACTCCGCGGTTAATCAGAAAGTTTGTAAGAGGAGTTACGGGTCAAAACAGTCTTAGGGGTGTCGGGGGAAGTTAAAACTCCTTTTTTTTGTAATAAACCCTTGGTTGAAATCCAGGGTTTAGGGTTTTGGGTACCCATGGTTTAAGACCATGGTTTTGTAAAAATGCGTAGTATAAATAAGCGCTTGTGTAAAGAAGATAGGTTAGGTTTTATGATGTAAGAAAGATTAAGGAGAAGCTAAGGTTGATTTTGTAAGGAAACGTTAAGTCCCAGCTGTGTGCCTGGATGACCTCTGCAGCTGTGTGCGCAGAGGGTTTTTGTAAAGAAGATTGAGGAAAGACCTGCAGCTATGTGTGCAGGGGCCTACTGCTGTGTGCACGGCCTTTTTAAGGACTGAAGGGATCTGCAGCTGAGTGCACAGATCAAACTGTGGTTTTGCAGCAAGTTGAATAAAACACAGTTTGTGGACGTAGCCCCTACACTGGGGGTGAACCACATTATATCCAGTGTTGTGGTTTCTTGTGTTGTTTCTGTTTCTGTTTATGTATTAATAACTATATACATCTGATAAGTTAGATCGCTGCTAATATTTAGCTTCGCTGTGAATTCCCCGTAGTGGGTTGAGCAAGTCACGACTATTTATTTATCTACGAAGTTGTATGTGAATGAATGGTAAAGCATTATAATTAATTGATTAATAAGGTTATTAAAGGCTGAGGTGCAGTAATCCCCCTCTCTGCTTGCAGAAACCTGATTCTGCGGAACCCCATAGCTGTTTCGGGTGAGACTACAACCTGCGCGCAGGTTGTTGCCGAAAGGGCCAACACTGTGGGTCTTTTGTTGGTGTGACACTAAAGGATTAAACCCAGGTCTGCCCTATTTCCCAACAACTTGAACCCGGGTCTCTCGGGTGAGAGCCGAGTATCCTAACCAACTAGACTACAATGGAACCAATTTGTTGGGCAATAGGGCAGACCCGGGTTTAATCCTTTAGTGTCGCACCAACAAAAGACCCACAGTGTTGGCCCTTTCGGCAACAACCTGCACGCAGGTTGCAGTCTCACCCGAAACAGCTATGGGGTGCCACAGAATCAGGTTTCTACAAGCAGAGAGGGGGATTACTGCACCTTAGCCTTTAATAACCTTATTAATCAATAATTATAAAGCTTTACCATTCATTCACATACAACTTCGTAGATAAATAAACAGTCGTGACTTGCTCAACCCACTACAGGGAATTCACAGCGAAGCTAAATATTAACAGCGATCTAACTTATCAGATGTATACAGTTGTTAATGCATAAAAGACAACAGAAACAGAAACAACACAAGAAACCACAACACCAGATATAACGTGGTTCACCCCCAGTGTAGGGGCTACGTCCACAAACTGTGTTCTATTCAACTTGCTACAAAACCACAGTTTGATCTGCACACTCAGCTGTAGATCCCTTCAATCCTTAAAAAGTCACGCACACAGCTGCAGGTCTTTCCTCAATCTTCTTTACAAAAACCCTCTGCGCACACAGCTGCAGAGGTCATCCACGCACACAGCTGGGACTTAACCTTTCCTTACAAAATCAACCTTAACTTCACCTTAATCTTTCTTACATCATAAAACCTAACCTTTCTTCTTTACACAAGCGCTTATTTATCCTGCGCATTTTTACAAAACCATGGGCACCCCAACCCTAAACCCTAGACTTAAACCATGGGTTTATTACAGAAGACTTTGACTCAACCCCGACACCCCTAAGACTAGTTTGAGTGCACACTCGCGGAGTTATCCATCTCAAGGGTGGTTAGGGTGCGCGTCCCAACAGGCAGCGTTACCCTTGTCCTGCAAGATTCAATTTCCTGCTAAAGTTCCTTGCTGCGCTTCACTTTAGCCATCTTTTGCATAGGTGGCAGCGTCTTGATTTCTATTCTGACTGCATCTAATTCGGCCTGGCGTATCTTGATGGATTCCTGGATCTTACCTACATCTGGATGGTCTTGGAGGTTCGCCTAGGCTTCGATGCTGTCTTCCAGCAATTTGGCAACGCTGGCTGTATTATCTGATATTTTTGCTGCTGAAGCCTTGATGTCCCTATGGCACTATTCCCAGGCCTCTGGTGGAGTCTCAGGAGGGATGCGCAGTTGAAATTCTACGATCTGGTGCTGGTGTTCTTTCTTCAACCTGTCAATCTCGCTGCGAGACTACTGGGCATAGTCTCTCAGCTTAGCAATTCTCTGCGCTGGTTCCTCTGCACCTTGCAGGTCGAAATCAAAAAGACTCCGACAGGCCTCATCCACACTCGCGGAGTTATCCATCTCAAGGGTCGTTAGGGTGCACGTCCCAACAGGCCCCTAAGACTCACCAGTGGCCCGTCCCGGGACACTCTTCAGTTTCTCTGGTGGCAGAATTCCGCTGATGAAGCATAGTGTACTGCTTGTTGAAGCTCTCCATGCTGCTACCGACTGCCTACTTCTGTCCTTTGCAGAAGTTTTGCTGATGAAAGCCGTCGTCATCCACCTACAACACCATCCTTCACTCCAATTGCTGATGCCTGACCATCCATAACTTTGGGGTCCCCTAGGATTGCGTGTCACACTGCAGAAGGAATATAGCTGCCATGGTTCTGCTATGCCGAAAGATTGCATGGTGAGATTCCCCAGAGTCTTTCTGCGAGGCCTCATGCCCTTTGTTGCTCTACGTTAGAGCAAACTCCTGTCCGTCTTTGCAAATTTAGAGCAAACTCCTGTCCGTCTTTGCAAATTTAGAGCAAACTCCTTCCTGTCGATGTACTTAGCCAAGTAGGGCTGTACTGGCGGAGTACTCAGAAGGTGCTGTGGACCTCTATCCCTTACTTCTCGTACTAGCTCCTGAAATTTACAGTCTTTAGACATGGTTCGGGCTGAATATCTCACAGATGTGCTTAAGACAGAAGACACAGGTCAAGATGGCTTCTTATAGAATCCCGAGGTGGAATTTGTCATCATGGTGCAGTAATGACACCAAATCTGATGAAGTTCCAGAAATCTTCTCCGCACAGCACTGGATTTTCGCAAAATCTCATTATGACAAGTAATGAGAGTAGCTCTCGTGCCAGCACCGCCGAATGTAGTATGTCCCATCCTTCACATTTTGGGCTGCGACACACCTTGACAACCTTCGACTTCGACACAGTCTGACCCTGCGACCTACAATCAACCTGTAGCTTCGCATCCTTTAGACAAAACAGACTACGATAATCCATAATGCTATGAGCATCTTCGCTTATTTGCTTGGTGCTACCTCCTATTCTGAGTACCTGGCCTGTCCGTGTACTTTTTTAAGAGGCTCCCATTTATCATAGAGGGAAAAAGCTCACCATTTAACTTAGCTAGCTGGACTGCGCCCCCATTAGTAACTTTCTGTACTACATACGGTCCTTTCCAATGTGTCTTAAACTTTCCTGGGAACTTCATGAATTTGCTGTCATAAAGGAGCA
>LPNX010099482.1:335793-357559 GCA_001517045.1 Pseudotsuga menziesii
TCTATCATGCCATTCTTTTTCTCGAGATTTCTGCACCTGTTGTTGGAAGCCTGCGACAAATCTATCCTCTTCAAGTTCTAATATCTATTTCAGTCTCTCTGTGATTATGGCTGGGTCATCCATGTCGGTGAAAGCAGATATCCGGAGGCTGGGAACAATGTATTCCATGGGCATGACAACTTCTTTCCCATAAACTAGTCGAAAGGGTGTATGGCCTGTAGTCTAGTTGGTTAGGATACTCGGCTCTCACCCGAGAGACCCGGGTTCAAGTCCCGGCACCAGAACCAATTCGTTGGGAAATAGGGCAGACCCAGGTTTAATCCTTTGGTGTTGCACCAACAAAAGACCCACAGTGTTGGCCCTTTCAGCAACAACCTGCGCGCAGGTTGCAGTCTCACCCGAAACAGCTATGGGGTGCCGCAGAATCAGGTTTCTATAAGCAAAGAGGGGGATTACTGCACCTCAGCCTTTAATAACCTTATTAATCAATTAATTATAATGCTTTACCATTCATTCACATACAACTTCGCAGATAAATAAACAGTCGTGACTTGCTCAACCCACTACGGGGAATTCACAGCGAAGCTAAATATTAGCAGCGATCTAACTTATCAGATGTATACAGTTATTAATGCATAAACAGAAACAGAAACAACACAAGAAACCACAACACCGGATATAACGTGGTTCACCCCCAGTGTAGGGGCTATGTCCACAAACTGTGTTTTATTCAACTTGCTACAAAACCACAGTTTGATCTGTGCACTCAGCTGCAGATCCCTTCAGTCCTTAAAAAGGCCGCGCACACAGCAGCAAGCCCCTGCGCACACAGCTGTAGGTCTTTCCTCAATCTTCTTTACAAAAACCCTTTGCACACATAGCTGCAGAGGTCATCCAGGCACACAGCTGGGACTTAACCTTTCCTTAAAAAATCAACCTTAGCTTCGCCTTAATCTTTCTTACATCATAAAACCTAACCTATCTTCTTTACACAAGCGCTTATTTATACTGCGCATTTTTACAAAACCATGGTCTTAAACCATGGGTACCCAAAACCCTAAACCCTGGATTTCAACCAAGGGTTTATTGCAAAAAAAGGAGTTTTAACTTCCCTCGACACCCCTAAGACTGTTTTGACCCGTAACTCCGCTTACAAACTTTCTGATTAACCGCGGAGTTACCCAAACATGGAGTATGCGTCCCAACAATCCCAGAAGTGGAGTGATGAACAACCAAGTGGAAGAACCAACCATCCAATCAATACAATATAATGATCAAACTCTACACATAACTGCAAGTAGATATTGCACTCCCAGATACATAAGTGTACAATGGCCATGAATAGGCATTATACAAAATATGACACGTGTGGTCATCGCCATGTACAATATAAATAGATCAGAATCTCCATGATGAAGATATACAAAGGATCATGATATCCATGATGGCTGAAGATATATAGTGGATCAAGATCTCCATAATGGCTCGAAATATCTAACATATACTGGAATCAAATCACGAGAGCTAAAATCTCATGAACACTGGCACGATCAAGGAGTTAGCATATATGATATGCCACCAATCTGGAAGGTTTTCTACACAAACTGCTACGAGTACATGTCGTACTATGTGAATAGAGGTGTCAAGGTCGAACATATTAGTCCATCGTTTGATTGCCAGTCATTAATGTATACCATTAAGAGACGCGAGATCACCCACCGATAATGAAAATGGGGATCAAGGTACTAGAGTGCAAACTAACAAGTGTGAATAAATGTGTTGAGGTCGAACACTTGAGAGAATCCATCGATCAGGGGACATAGATGTATTCCCAAAAAACCGTCGATGGCGAGAGAACCTACCACTGATGACTATAGGTCTCAAAGCACTCGAACATGACTCTAGCTGCAAAATATATATAAAATGGACATGCATGGATAGACATGAGACAAGCTCGGGCTATATAGCTGATAATAAAAGTCAGGGAAGCCGGTATAAGGCTCAATGAGGTAGGAAAAACTCATGATAATGTAATTACAACTTGACATAAGGGAGTCCTGGGGACAAAGTCCAGCAAAAAGATCAAGAGGAGTATGAGGCTCTTGCTCAAAGTCATGTCAATACTATACAAATGACTCCTGGACCTATGAGAGGACTCATAGCATGGGTACCAAATGCAAAGGGGAGCTAACTAGGACACCCATGTATAGGAAAGATATACCATTCACATAGTACCACTTCTAACAATAGAATGAAGGTTTCATGATACCATGGAATGGGTTCATACCTAAGGTTAAAATGAAACAGTCATAAGGTCATGCAAAATGCAAGCAGATGTGAAATCCTAACCTATATGCTAGGTTTAGACATGATACCTATGATAGGAACGAATGGGTCAAAGCCTCAGAGAGAGTGTACAAAAACTGGACTCTACATGACAACCATATCAGTCCAAAACAACCCAAAATAGTTAATAAAGAATCCAAACTATAGGATATAGGGAGGAATGATCATGACAACTGCACCCAAAGGAAACAATGCGGTGAACCATGAGACATAAAAAGGAAAGTAATGTGTAGACCCAACATTCATGCATCCACTACCACCCCTGTGAGGGTGACCACCAGTGTAAATACCGAGAGAATGGAGTCAACATCCTCCACAAACTGAGTAGAGGGAGGAATGTGATCACTCCCAAATCTATGAGCACAGTAACGGGTTGTGATGCCCCCAATTCTGACACCAGGGTCTGTACTAGGACCAAGGACGGGTGATAAGATACTAGGCATGCCAAAAATAAAAGGACCCTAACTCAAGAGAGCATAAATAAACTCAAGTAACCGTGATCCCAAAGGCCAACTAGTGCACAAAGAGCACAATCCTAAGAAAATCTATAGCCAAAATACAAGCAAACCAAGGGGAAGATATGTGAGCTCTTGAATGCAACAGGTATGTATCGCCTAGGAGAGGATCAAAACTCCCATACACTACAAGCGGAGGTACATAACCAATTATAGTATACCTCAGCTTCAACGCATAAAGCGACTGTGTTGTCCGACCTCTACTTGGCTAGGACACCTACAGAATAACCTCTGCAAGTGCCCCCTGTGATAACTAGGTAAGGAAACTAAGGTCACCTCAATATAACCAATGCTCAGGTGAACAGTTGCAGGCGGGATCGACCGTATGGGCAGGGTAGCAAAGCCCAAAACTCTTGAAAGATCCCCTAGATACGAATACAATCCTGGAAATATCTTCAGTCCTACTCAGTTATGACTAGGGGTCATCCCAATCAATAACCACTCACACTACCTCATGCTTAACTCCCTTGTAAGAGGAGGATCCTGAGAAACACTAATTATACCAAGGAATTTCACACTCTCACCTGGATAGACACATACTTGTTGTTGTTTAGTAGTCTTGGAGAATTTACTCACAATGAACTATTCCAAGACCCTAAAACCTAATCTTGTTGGTGTACCCTATAAAAGAAAATAGTGTAATCCATTTTAATTAAGCGTTGATTTTACTTGGATGTAATTACTCAAAGGGAAATGGTCATGCAACTAATGAAGTTATGACTCAGCAGTGAAGTAAATATGCACACCATAACAAACAATGCTTAGTGCAATCTTTGTCAAATGAAAAATAGGGTATGCCACTACATGAGATGCATAAATATATATTCCTTTCTGAATGCCAATGCAATCCTTCCTATATGAAAGCCTAAATAAAACTCTCATCCAAGCAATCCAATGCAAGTAACTCCTCAAATGCATATCTAGGATGCAACTAAGAGTGCAACTACTTTGTATTTTTCAGTATACAAGAATGAAAAATGCAATAAAAATCATCTAAAACTCTCAGTCTCTACAGCAAGTATAAAACACAAGCCCAGCAAGACACTGAGACAAAAAGGAGTAATGCACTAATTGCAAAACAAAAAAGCATAAATGACTAAAACTAATTTCAAATAAAAATCAATAAAAAGGCAGTCTCTAGTACAAAAGAAGCATTCAACAGACAACATCAGACCCAAGGAAGACCCAACCACACTCACAACCCACCCAGCAACTTCCCACAACTTCAAACTCACCAAAAGGGAGGATGTACGCGACTGTTTAAAGAACAACTACGTATATACATGACTTTTGGCCAAAAATCTGCATGTATACGTGGATTTTGGCCAAAAACCTGCGTGTATATGCAACTTTTGGCCAACAATCCGCATATGTACGTGAATTTTGTCCAAAAACCTACGTATACAGAAAAGACAGTGGTAAAATGCAGACCAAGGATCAAACCAATAAAGGGGAGTGTCAATGGATGAACATACTATAAAATGCAACACAGAAACAAAGATAAACAAAGAGCAAGTCAATAATATCAAGCACATTGTGCCCCCAAACCCAAAATACAAACAAGGAACGTCCCCAGTGAAGTCACCAATTCTGTTGTCGAGTACTTGGGCCACACTCCTTGTGCGATGTCTGCACTCGAAGTACTTCAGAGTTGTACTTCACAAAGGAAAGCTTTGCTTTCTACTCTTGGTGTTCATGATGATAATTCTTCCTCCATCATCAAATTTGAAACCATGGGACTATAGCCTCGCTTTCCTTGCTATGTGTCTCTATTGATGCATGTAGAATGTCTTAACAAGACCTTTAAGCGCACTATGATTGATGAAGGCGATGCTGCTTCCGTGATGTCTTTGGCGTGTTGGAAGGGTTTGGGTTCCCCCGAGTTGTCTAAATCTGCTACCATGTTGACTGTGTTTGATGGTAGATCGTTTCGGCGACATGACATTCTTCCTTCTCTTAAGGTCCATTTGGGAGGGAAGACTGTCGCGATCGAGGTCAAGGTGGTTGATGCGCCCCTTAACTACAATCTGTTACTGAGTAGGAATTGGATGTACAGTATGCAAGCCGTAGCTTCTTCTCTATTATTAGTTGTATGCTTTCCATTTAATGGGAATATATTTATGATTGATCAAATGTTATTCAAGAATCCGTGTGTTACCACATCTTTGGGAGCCTCTGTCCCTATTTTCGCGCACTCTTAGCCGGCAACTGGGAGTGTGGGTGTGGGCATGCACCCATCCCTTATGGGATCATTTAGTTGTCCTACACTTTTTCTTATGATCAGTTCTACTTCTAGTGAGGCTTCATTGTTATTACGTTTGGTGTATTTTCACACCACTCATATGGAAGATCCTTGGATTCTTCCTACATCTAGTCGTTCGAGGGAGCCCATCGAAACGAACGTGTCATTGCCTGCAACTATGATAGCATATCAAGCTAATATTGAATGTGTTGCAGAGTCTAGTTCTTCCTCTTCATGGAAAGAAGAGGAGGACGCATATCTTCTACCTACATGGGCAGTTCAATCTTCTCATGCACATGACTTCCTTGATAGTGTTTTTCCTTCAGATGAAGCTATTATTGAGGCTATATCTGGGGTTGAGCCACCTTGGTAAGAGTTGCATCATATATCTTACTTCCTTCCTGAGCTTGACCATTTGGAGCATGAGGACTTTAGGGAGGTTCTTAGTGAGAGAATTGGTAGTCTTGTGGTTCCATTAATCTCTCCTGGTCCGATGGCTAATGGAAACATGGAAAATATATCTCCTACCATTCCTATCAATATCTCTCATGATCCTGGCAAGATTGAGAATGTCTATATTGGGGCAGAATGTTCCCATGTTGAGATTCAAGAGTATACCGAGCTGTTCAAAGATATCCCATTCCTTCAACAATGGATTTCACACATGAATTCCTCACAAAAACCCTTACTATTGGCAATCCATTAAAATATACCTATTCATTGCCTCATATAAAGAAACATTCATATTGTTGTGTTTTCTTTGGGATCAAACTAACTCTGTCAATTAGGGTAAGCAACAATATTTCCATTGGATAATAACTTACTGTCATAATCAATGTTTTACCTTTTCAACTCCAGTTCAATACCTAAACAAAATGAATGTCTAAAGGATTTAACCAACACTCCCTATTAGTTTTGTAAAAATCATGTGTTTGGGCATGAAAGCTCATAGTCCTATTAATATTATTTATGGATATA
This sequence comes from Pseudotsuga menziesii, assembly GCA_001517045.1. NCBI lineage: Eukaryota > Viridiplantae > Streptophyta > Pinopsida > Pinales > Pinaceae > Pseudotsuga > Pseudotsuga menziesii. The sequence continues at coordinate 341,875 of LPNX010099482.1, forward strand.
TCCATATAAAAAGTATACCTTATTCTAAAGTTACATTTGAAAGCTTGATAAACTCTTAGTCTCATGCCTTGTCCATCCCATGACCTCATGCCTCAACACACTACTAAGTAGCTTCTAGGAAAATATTTGTTGTAGGAAAAAGTATCAAATAACAAGTAATATATGTATAGGTATTTAGAAGGATATGGAGTGGGAGTAGTTGGATCTTGACAAAAAGGCCATGAGAGGAAGAAGACAATGGCTAATTATGTGTTGTATACTTGTATGGAATCCTATTGGCATTGAAGTTTAGTACATGAGCAACCAAACAAGGAGGAGGAGAGGTTGTAGACAATTGGAATTTTTTTTTTAAATATACAGAAGACCGTCTGTTATCCGACATGATGTGTCCCACATCTGACGAAGTCTCCATAACTCCAACAAGAGTGATCCCTCGCAAATCTGACAATGCTTTGTTGGAAATCCGACTCGATATTCGTCGCAAATTTGAATTTTCACATTGGATAACACCTTCCGTTATCTTCCATCATGTGGCCCTCATCCGAAGAATTTTCCATAACTCCAACAAGAGTGATTCGACAAGAGTGTCGTCGCAATTCCGACAGGTCGCCGTTGCCAATTCGACTCCTCATAGTCGAAAGCTTGACAATATGGCTGTGGAAGAAACGACAAGGAGAGGTCAAACATCCGACAACTGGTAGTCACAAATTCGACAATTATGAGTCGGAAATTCAATAACCCTTCATCTCAAAATCGACAGCATAAACTTGAATTTTTACAAAGGAAGTAACCCGCCTTCGGCAAGGAGAAGTCAGATGTTCGACAACATGTGAGTCACAAATTTGACGACTTAGTAGTGAAATACTTTGGCATATTAGCTTCATGCACTATCGAAACATCGACAGGATTTGACATGTGGTCGAATATCCGACAATATGCCACCAACGACAAAAAAGAATGATGTTGTCGAATAACAGATAGGTGTCTATCAAATTTCAGACATGGAATCCGTCGAATTTTGGGCTCAAATTCTATTGTGGTGTATGATTTTAGTTTAAATTTATGTTCTAGTTGAATGCATCCATGATTTTGATTTATTAATTTGTGAGATCTATACGATCGTTAAGAGAACAATAGTGGAATTATTGCATAACTACACTGATATACAAAGTAGGTCTTTGGTTTGTAGTTATGTATTTATTAAATACTTTGAAGGGATTTGATCCCATGACCTCTACAGTGCCATTCAATGTATGAAGAAATGGATTGGTTTGATTTGTGGTTTCGTTTACTGTAAATTCAATAGATATGGAGGTTATCTTAATGCTTGAAGTATTTTATTTCCTTTGTACATGATTTAATAATCGTATATCTATACTGTGCTAAGTTGATTATGGGATCTGTATAGTTTAATTAAGGTATTTTCTATGTAAGTAATTATGATATAGTATCATTCCTATATGGATCATATTTGATTCTAATACATCAAATTAAGCCTTATGAGTTATATTAATTTTATTATGATTTAATGAATTATGTCTATAATTATACTAAATACTACCTATCTATATATTAATAGATTATAATCTGATCCTATAAATTCGTGTATTATATTTATATGAATACTATGTACATGGATTTCATTCGCTTACTTGAAAAAATGCAGATCTATACTGTAACCAGAAATCATAGAGTCAGTCGACACTTTAATTCCGTAAATGTAGATTAAAGAAATATTTAGGAAAATAATGTAAATAGGAAATATACAGTTGAATATAATATTATACTGTACATATTATAAATAAATTATCTCATTTCGTTAGGTACACGAGACAAGTATAACAACAGTAATCTAATTGAAAACAATTAGAATTTACATTAACCTACTTAAGCTCTAGAATTTAATCATATTCTACGGCATTTAAAAATATAAAGTATAAACTTGGCACCAACGTTAGGGAAATTAAGTGGAGAAGTTGTTCCTCCCAACCAACTCCTAAAGCAGCCAAGCTACTTGCTCCAAAACCCTCGATCATGTTTGTTGAACCACAAGAGAAAATCTTTCAATGTGACATCTCTTGCATTTCACAGATGTTAATTCTCATCCAATTCTAGCCTCCTGCTACTTATGGACATACTAATTTATAGTATTTTTCCTAGGACTTGGTCATTTATGATCCTCCTGCTCTTTAGCACTCAACTAGGAGTTGTGACCTGATTTTTGGGGATGATGCCTCCTACATCTTGAGTTCTCACTTAGTGCTTTTTTTCACTTATCTTTTTCCTCTTGTGGGTCAGCAAACACTCTTCAACAACTATATCCACTTTTGTCCCCCTTAAACATATTTTATTAAATAAATTTTTTTTATTACAAATTTTTTTATTCTTGATTTTTTTGTCAATATATATATATTATATATATTGACAAAAAGGTCAAGAATAAAAAAATTTCTAATAAAAAAAAATTATTTAATAAAATATGTTTAAGGATATATATATATTGACAAAAAAGTCAAGAATAAAAAAAATTTGTAATAAAAAAAAATTATTTAATAAAATATGTTTAAGGGTGACAAAAGTGGATATAGTTGTTGAAGAGTGTTTGTTGACCCACAAGAGGAAAAAGATAAGTGAAAAAAAGCACTAAGTGAGAACTCGGGATGTAGGAGGCATCATTCCCAAAAATCTCTCTCTCTCTCTCTCTCTCTCTCTCTCTCTATATATATATATATATATATATAATAAATTATGTTTCTACAAAAATTAATAATTATTATTAAAACATGGGGTATTACATTAAGTGCAAACCCTAATGATGGCTCTCAATTTAAATAATTGATTGCTAAGAAGGATAATGAAATAACTAATATAAAAGGTCAGCTAAAGATAACAATGTACACCCAGTGAAAACAATAGAAATCCATCAAGTGGAGAAGGAAAAAGAAGAATTGTTAGCTAGTGTGGTGAAATATATAGCTTGGGTGGAAGAAAAGGATAAAAGAATCAATGTTCTAGCCTCTCAAATAATTACTCTGGAATTTCAAAAAAATAAAAGAGAACAAAGTGTACCACCATCCACAATAGTTTCAAAGGTTACAACTTAAGAAATCACATGCTCACACATCAAAAAAGAAGAATGTCCAAGATCTTGCAGCTCAGCCACCAACAAATGTGATAGTTGATGTGGATGCTATGGATGAAGATCAAACTCTAGTTGAGCGAGCCAAAGGTGAAGAGGACCAAAATAAAGGGTCTAGAATATGATGTCACCCAAAACATGTTATACAACTTGACGAGAACTTTATACTCAAAACAAGAACTCTAGCCATTAAAACTCCTATTTTTGTCAAAAAAAACCACCAAAAAACACCCCCAAATCAAAATTTTTGAGTGCTAAAAAAGTGGACATGGACGAAAACAATCCTTATTGTTATTTACAATAACCTTAAAATCAAGCCCCAAACTGAAATTTGATGCTAAAGTTAGCACACTGCATCAAAAAAAGACATAATTATATCATTTTATCATAATTTAAAATTATGATTTATTAAACCTCTTAGTAACACTATATAAAAATTGCACTATATTAAACAAAAATTATTCAAGAAATAATAGACCACTCTTTCCATAAAAGATAAAGGATGACCAGAGGAGTACATTTTTGAAGCCAAAACTTCAACAACAAAAAAACATGCAAAAATTAAAAGAAAAGGACATTAAACACATTAAAAACAATTAAATAGTCAAAAAAATAATAAAAAACATCAAAATACAACTAAATTGAAAATATAAAATATTCTTAAAAAAATTTAAAAAATTTACAGTCACTTTAAAACTATAACAAAACATTTAAAATTAATAATTTAAAAAAAATACCACAACAAACACAACAATATTAAAAAAAATGATGAAAAATAACAAAATATTTAAAAATTTATATATATATGTGTGTGTGTTATAAAATATAAAATTTAAGCTATAAAACAACATAAAATATTAAAAATATTAAAAATCCAAATAATATGTTAGTATAATTAGAAGGAACTATCATGAACTCCATAGTGAAATAGGGTGTTGAACTCCATAGTGAAATAGGGTGTTGGTCTATTCCTAAAACTCCATGGGTGTCTCTGATTTTATGAGCGTTGATGATGAAAATCACTTTCTCTTAGAGTGCCTTGCTTACACCCACATTAGATCCGAGTTTCATAGTATTTTATGCAATACAAACCTTTATAACCTCCTAACTTGTTAAAACTATATAGTGAGCTTGGAAAGCTTCCTCTCAAGCTTTTTGAGCACATGAACAAGATTTTAAAGTAAACATTTTCCTTCTTAAGATCCTATAGACCAAAGTTGGTCGACTTTAATCATCATCATCAATAAAATATTTAAAAACCAAAAAAAAAAAATCTTCAAAGGTTTTGTAGCTTTTGTATAACCAATATATATAAGGGGTGAGGAAGCTTTCAAGGGAAGTTATTCCCCTAATCGGGCCATCCCTTTATACACTTTAATTATTTTTAATTATTTTGTTAATATGCATTTGTTTAAAACTTATATATATTTTTCACATGATTTTGTTTAAAAGTTATATAATTTTTCATATGTTTTTATCATTATTATATATTTGCTTTACCTTTTTTTTATGATGTTTAAATGTTGTCACAGGGTTTTTTCAACTTATTGTAAATTAAAAAACAAAATGTAAATATATATATAGATTGTTAAAAATAAATTTTTGATATTTTTATGTTGTTGAAGAAAATGTGAAATTTCACAATTTTTGATACTATATTTTTTGTAATATTTAAAAATATATAAAAAATATTACCAATATAAATTATACAATATAAAACGTAAACTATAAAACAACATTAAATATGAAACACTATTAAAAATATAAAATAATATGTTAGTATAACAAAATAGTTTAAAAACCAAATAAAAAAATAAAAATAAAAAACAAAATCTTAAAATGTTTTGTGGCATTTGTATAAGCAATATATATAAGGGGTAGAACGCTGCCTTAGAGCATTGACCAAATATATCCTGTGGTCTTATATCACCAGACAATAGGAAAAGGCAGTTTCAAATTGAGAGGTAATCTCCTCTACTCTTGCTACAATCCCAGTTGCAACCTGCTCCAGCCTTTATAAGCCTTTGCAGGAGTTGCATTTGGCTTATTATGTGTAGACATAATGGGCATAGGGTTTGCAAGGGAAGCCATTTCTTTCTGTTAGGCATACATACAATTTCATATGTGGCATTTGTATAATCAATATATATAAGGGGTAGTTCTAGGAATTGGGCCACCCTTTTCTATTATTTAAATTTTTTTATTATTTTGTTAATATATATTTGATTGAAACGTTTATATATTTTTTAGATGGTTTTTTTTATATATAGATATATAATTTAGGTTTTTAGTATTTTATATATTTGTTTTATTCTTTTTATGATGTTTAAATGTTTCCTCATAGTTTATTCAACTTAGTGTAAATTTAAAAACAAAATGTAATTATATCAATTGCTAAAAATGAGTTTTTGATTTTCTTCATTAGTTTTATGTTGTTGAGAAAATCCCAAATTTCATAATTTTTGTAATATATATATATATATATATAACAACATAAAATATGAAACAATATTAAAAATACTAAATAATAATGCTTTAGTATAACAAAATATTTAATATGTTAGCATAACAAAATATTTTAAAAATAGAGAAAAAATAAAAAACAAAATCTTAACTAGTTTTGTGGTTTTTGTATAAGCAATATATATGAGTGATGAAGTTCTCGAGGGAGGGCGAATCTCATAATTGTGTCACCCTTTTATTTTATTTAAACTTTCTTTATTATTTTGTTAATATGTATTTGTTTAAAGCTTATACATATTATTCACATGGTTTTGTTTAAAAGTTATATATTTTTTCATATGTTTTTTTTTAATTTATGTTTTAATTATTATTATATATTTGTTTTATTGTTTTATGATGTTTAAATGTTTTCAGGTGGTTTTGGTTTTTTCAACTTATTGTAAATTAAAACACACAAAATATAATTATATGGATGATTAAAAAAGAGTTTTTGATTTTCTTGATTAGTTTTATAGGTGCTCAGTTTTCCACATTTAGGATGAACTTCAACTTGTCCCCGAGAGATAGCCATCCATACACTAATAAGGGATGTATGGATTCTCGAGAAGAGAGGATCCATGGTGGATAACCACTAGCCCCCAGATCACCCACATCCACAAATGAATAGAAAGTTGGATTTGCATTTAATCTCACCTAAATCCCCCCATCTATCCTCTTGAGAATAAGTTCAGTTCCAAACCCAGGTTCGAACAAACAGGAAGAGTACGTCAATTTTTTACAATTTTTTGATACCATAAAATAATATAAATTATAAAATATAAAACTTAAACTATAAAAGAACATAAAATATGAAACAATATTAAAAATAAAAATATGTTAATATAACAAAATATTTAAAAAACCAAAGAAAAAAAATAAAATAAAATAAAAACTTTTAAGGTTTTGTGGTTTTTGTAGAAAGCAATATATAAAAGAGGTGATGAAGTTGTTAAGGGGATGATTCTAGGAATCTGGCTAGCCCTTTATACTATTTAAACTTTCTTTATTATTACATGATTTTGCTTAAAAGTTATATATATATATAAAATTTAACTTACGTTCTTCTTATTATTATATATTTGTTTTATTATTTTTATGATGTTTAGATGCTTTTACATGGTTTTTTCTGTTAGATTTTTATCATTCTAAGCTAGCAATATGATCTTAGGATATTTAACTGAGAGAATAACATGCATAACAATAAAACACAAGAGACAAGAGACACAAAGAATTTTCCTTGGGGAAACCATAAAGGAGAAAACTCCGCAACTTCCTCAAAGATAGAATGGGCACAAATGGCAGAAGTAAAACCCGAAAACATAAAAATGATCTCCATAGATTCTCTCTCTCTCTCTCTCACTAAGAGAGCTTCTCCTCTCTCACTCATGCGCCCCAATGAATGAGTGTGTGTGTGTTAAATAGAGAGACTCACTCTCTATTTATATTCTTTTGTTCACTTGAAACTCACTCCAACATGTCGTCCTCACTTCACAATTACTTACTAGAGTCAGCATCTCTAGGAGTGTCTAATAACCCTAGTGCCCCAAAACTTGTGGGGACTTTTGCTCCTCCAACCAACAAGGAGCTTTATCCTTAACACAATGGTGGTGACTATTGCCCCAACCTACAATGAATCACCTAGGCTCGACTTCTTTAGGATAGTCTAATAACCCTAGGGCCCCACAACTATGGGGACTTTAACCCTTGACAAACAGGAGGGTTACCCACAATGACTTGACATGACTTGTTTACATTATAGAAACTTCCTGGAATAAACATCAGGGTATGATAGGACTCAAATACATCCTGGAATAAACATCCGGTTACAATACATAAGCAATACGGATGAATACATTTCGAAGTTACAAATACATCAACACTCCCTCTTAACTAGGAAGGTATTCTCTCAACACAATTTATTAGCACAAGTCTTCTTCTCTGTATCATCTGGATCATCATCGAGTTCTCGTCATCTTCAATTCATATTCATCTTCAGGTCATCTCCATCTTCAAGTCATCTTCAGTTTCAGGTCATCTTCATCTTCAAGTCATGTTTATCTGGATCTGGATCATCACTCGATCTGGATCATCATCACTAGATCTAGATCATCACTCGATCTAGATCATCACTGCTGGATCATAATCAAGTCTAGATCATCACTTGATCTGGATCATCACTGTTGGATCATCATCAAGTCTAGATCATCACTTGATCTATATCGTCACTGCTGGATCATCATCAAGTCTAGATCATCACTTGATATGGATCGTCACTGCTGGATCATCATCAACTCTAGATCATCACTTGATCGGGATCGTCACAACTGGATCATCATCAAGTCTGGGTCATCACTTGATTGGGATCGTCACTATTGGATCATCATCAAGTTTGGATCATCACTTGATCTAGATCATCATCGAAGTTGGATCATCACTGAATCATCATCATCATTACTGCTTTTGTTATCTCAATCAAATGGTGCTATCTTCTTCATTCTTCTCGTCACAGGAAGTTCTACAGAGTCAGTCCTATAGGCCTACCCTTCATGTAGGTATTCATCAGCGCTTATACTTGACACTTAAGTCAAAATGGCCTACCCAGCTCTTACATCTGACTTCATCTTGTTAGAAAGGCACACCCAGCACTCACAGCTAACCTCATCTTGTCAGAAAGGCCCAGCACTCACATCTGACCATGTGTAAACACATCGCGCCAGAATGGCTCAGCACTTATATTTGACCATGTGCAAGCACACCGCATTGGAAAGGCTCTCCACTTACATCCGACCATGTTTGAATACACCGCATCAGAAAGGATCAACACTTATAGTCAACCATGCTTGAAAGAACTGCATTGAAAAGGCTCAACATTTACAATCGACCATGCTTGAAAGCACCGCATCAAAAGGGCTCTGCACTTACATCCGACCATGCTCAAAAGCACCGCATCAAAAGGGTTTGCACTCACATCTGATCATGTAGAAACCAATCCTACAGTCCTTTCAGAATGGCCCCTAGTCCAAGACTAAGCTACCTGGTAGCTAACCAGGCATCTCCATTCTCCTAGAGAATGGCAATTTCCCTTACATCTAACGTACTCATCAGAATGGCCAACACTCAAATCTGACATGGGAGGAACCTAATCCTTTAACCATGACAAAATGGTTCATCCCTTACATCTAATCAAGTGGGAACACATCCCTCTATCAAATCATAATGACTCTGAGTCCTAGACTGAGTTTTCTTGGTAACTTACCAGGCACCTCCATTCCCAAAATGGCATTTATCCCTTACATATGATCATGTAGGGACCAATCCTACAGTCACATCAAAATGGCTTAGCACTCATATCTGACATGGAAGGAACCAAATCCTCTCACCATGATAGAATGGCTCAGCCCTTTACATCTGAACATGGAAGGAACCAATCCTGCCACCATGTCAGAATGGCTCTCGGTCTTCATCATCTTCTCTTGGAGGAAACCTCGATCTCAAGAACAACAAGATTCTCCTTGAAGTACTCAAACTTCACTTTGGCCATTTCTAGCATAGAATCACATCAGGGCAGATTATGTCCAAGGATAACCTGAGAGCTTCACCAGGACCGATTACATCCAAGGGAAACCTGTCTCATTAGCTATGCTAGAAATCCTTCTTTCAAGAGATCTTGATCTGGATCACTGCTCCTTTCTGCATCATACAACAAATGCAAGTCAGATCAACCAAATTGAATAGTAGTTTTCAAAAGAAACATACTACCTCCCAAATAGGAAATGACAACATATTTTTCCCCAGCTATACTCAGCGCCATGCAGGACTCCATCTTGCAAAACCAAGAGATCACACTTGATCCCATAGTCAATTGTACCCTTCAGGTACCTCTATGCATGATTTGCAACCATCAGGTGAACATGTCTTAATGTGTTCACAGCAAAGCAAATATCTGGTCACGTATTTGTCAGGTACATCATCTAACGATACATCATGGCATCAACCGACTTTGATGAAGCAACACTCAATAGCTTCATGTTCGATGCCGTAGGTGTGGTCATGCAGTCCATCATCCTGAACCTATTTAGGATGTCTATTGCATACTTCCCTTATCCACACCTCCATGCCTAGAAACTAATACATCAACACATAACAGGAGCATCACTGTTCTTATGCCTTCAATATTGAAGTAAAGGTTGGAATCCTCTTTACTCTCAGTAAAGCCTAGAGTCATCAGTAATCTATCCATCATGTTGTACCACATCAAACCTTAAGATATTATGTATTCATTCCCTCTCAAGCTGAGCATCACACTCCCTCTATCTTCCATACTCTATGCACTAAAACATTCTGTAGCGAAGTGACAAGTAGCTTCCTCTACTACTAATATTCTATGTATCCATCTAGGATCACTGGATACCAAGATCCTCTATCTTGAACTTTTTCAGAAGTTCTTCTCACACCCATCTGTGAGCTTGTCATCCTTTATCAACCTTGTAGTAAAGGTTAAGATCTTCATCAAGATCATCATGTATGTGTTATCCCATGGGTGTCTTCTGAACTCGTACAAGGACTTCTTTCATTTGAACACATGATTCTTCTTGTCATGTGTATGTCTAGTGGCTGCAATTGTCTCTTCGTAGTCTATGCCTCGTGCTACAAATCTTGACTTGTATTCCATGATGTTTCCATCCACTGCATGATGGAACTACGAACTTCTCTTCATGTATCGATATTGCATCCTAGACATCATTCTTCTTGAACCTTTCTTCCTGGAAGGTTCTGCATCAATGATGTAGTTGCATTCATCATATTATTCTTCATCTTGAACTGTCGTCACTTGTTCTTCGAAACAAGTCTCATCCTTCTTTGCTTGTAGGTGATTGTACACGATCTTCCTACAAGTCAAATGAACTTTTATGGTTAGAAACATTTCATAAGGAATATTCATAATGGAAAATTCTAATTCATAAATATATGATCATGCAACTACTTTAGCCAATACAACATCCATCCATATCTCACGAAAACTTTCTAGATGCCCTCCATCTCTACCAGGACAACATTGAGATTGTGCACTAATCCAATATGTTAGCAAAGAGGTTTCATTCTAGATAAGTAGGAATGGAGAGTTGTATAGCACCATGAGCTACTTACCCATCACATGCATATTAGTATTATACTGTCATTAATGAAAAAATTCTATCATGCATAATATATCAACTGAATATAAACAAATGCATAACAAAAAATATCATGAAATGACAATTGAATACTTATCTTTATTTGTTTCATGGGTAGACTCCTTCTTGATCCTTCAACTTCACCGTCTTCTTCATTAATCATTTCTTATCCAAATGTTAAGTTGGATAAGAGTTTCTTCAAGAGTTGAGTCCTTCATATTCCTCATCGCTTGAGAGATCTTCTTTGGATGGTGAAAGCTTGATCTTCAATTGCTCCCATCTTCTCTTCTCTTCTTATGAGTCGAGCTTCTTCTTCTTCCCAGAGTCTGCTGAAAGTAATCACTTCCTTCTGGCACACATTCCTTGCATGAATGAATTCATGATCATGGGAGGCCATTCAAGATGGCTATCATTACTTCTGCATCCTCCATTTCTTCTTCTACCACTTCAAGTTGTTCTACATCCTAGATCTTCACATTCTTCAACTATTTTCTCAAATCCATCTTCTGATTTATGTTCTTCCCTTCAAATATCTTGGTCAAGGAATCAAACGTCTTTGGTGTCTTTAGGGAATACACTTGTGGTACAAGTTGATCCATGGTTGAATCAACAATGATCTTCTTGGCCTTGACCAAGTTCTTCTTGTGTAAGGCTTCTAGCCTCATCTCCCTCTGGAACTGGAACCTCTCTACTTGTGTAGGTATCCAATTCATTTTATTCACGGAGATCATATGCTTCCATGCTTGGAAGTTATCAAATTCATCAAGATTATCATCAAGCAGATGTGATAGATCACTTTGAAATGAGGACCTCAAATGAAAATAGCAAAAGATTAGATCTTACCGATTTGAGGTGTCCGTCCTCGTTCCGGAGCTCGCTGATCTAGGGTTTGTTAGAGAAACCCTAATTTTAAAAATGTGGAATCTTTTAGATATGATTGGATAGAAAGATAGCTCTATTCAAGTTGATCTGTCCAATGTACTCATTTTCTTAAAACAGTGGAGGGAAGCTCCGAGAACAGGAAGCCCTAGTTTTCCAATTTCTTCTGCAAAAATGTCTATTACTGTTTCTGCGGTATCTCTGAAATTTCACACTAAGGTAACTACGCATGTCCCTAATCCAACACCATAGGTTTCAGCAGAATTTGTTTCACCAATTGGGATTTATGATCATTTTCCCAAGGTTACCTGTTACAAGACTGTTCAGAATAGCTAAGTTGTACGGACTTCCACTTGTCACTAGTTCATCTTCTGAGTCTGAAACTCAGACCACAGAAGTTAAAGTCCATGCCCTTTTTGGAACATCTTCAGGAATTTCATTTGGACCTCTGTAGGCCAAGATATAGCAATTCTCCCTAGGTGTCCTGTTTAGGGATGAATTGTGGAAGAGGCTCAAACCCTAACTTGGAGGGATCATATCTTCCAGAATATAGCGAATCGGAGGCTGAAATTTTGACACAGTGTACATCAGGATTTTATGTTCATCCTCTACAATTTTTAGCTCCTGATCCTTTGCCAATATCTGGATATAGTGAAAACATATCAGTTTTAGTATTTTAGGGTTTTTTCAACTCGGGGTCAAACTAGGGTTTGACTTTCCCGCAGTTTCACCCAACCAAAAATATTGATCCAGGTCTCTGAACTTCAATTTTGATGAGGAGATAAATCCTATGATGGGCTCACTCAAAAATTTCTCTTCTGCAAGAAGCCCTAATTTCCTGCACCAAAACTGAAAATGCTCGGAATTGAATTTCGCTTTGACAGAAAGATGCACCCTTCAGTGGAGAGTCAGCCTATCATAAATTTGTTGATAGATTTTGGAGAGAGACCCAAAAACTAAGAATCCCTAGCTTCTGCAGCTGCACAATGTCTTCTTCTTAGGTTAGCTCTCATACCATGTTAGATTTTTATCATTCTAAGCTAGCATTATGATCTTAGGATCTTTAACTGAGAGAATAACATGCACAGCAATAAAACACGAGACAAGAGGCACAAAGAATTTTCCTCGAGGAAACCATAAAGGAGAAAACCTTGCAACTTCCTTAAATATAGAATGAGCACCAATGGCAGCAGTAAAACTTGAAAACATAAAGATGATCTCCACAGCTTCTGTCTCTCTCTCTCTCTCACTGAGAGAGCTTCTCCTCTCTCACTCATGCACCCCAATGAGTGAGTGTGTGTGTGTTAAATAGAGAGACTCACTCTCTATTTATATTCTTTCGTTCACTTGAAACCCACTCCAACATATCGGCCTCACTTAACAATTACTTACTAGAGCCGACATCTCTAGGAGTGTATAATAACCCTAGTGCCCCACAACTTGTGGAGACTTTTCCTCCTCCAACCAACAAGGAGGTTTATCCTTAACACAATGGTGGGGACTATTGCCCCATCATACAATGACTCACCTAGGGTCGACTTCTTTAGGATAGTCTAATAACCCTAGGGCCCCACAACTGCGAGGACTTTAACCCTTGACAAATAGGAGGGTTATCCACAATGACTTGACATGACTTGTTTACATTATAGAAACTTCCTAGAATAAACATCAGAGTATGACAGCACTCACATACATCCCGGAATAAACATCAGGTTGCAATACATAAGAAATATGGATGAATACATTCCAAAGTTACAAATACATCAACATTTTCAACTTAATGTAACTTAAAAAAGTTTTTGATTAATTTTATGTTCTTGAGGAAAATGTCAAATGTCACAATTTTTTGATACCATATTTTTTTTGTAATATTTTGACTTTAATATTTTATTTTGAGATTAAATATTATGTTTTTAATATGTTAATTATAAATATATAGTATACTTTGTTAAGTTTATAAGAATCATCACTTTGTGGAAAATAATGTTAAATAATATAATTTTTATAAAAACACTCAAAATACTTAAAAATAATGAAAATACCTTTAAAATGATTTCAATTGCCTTTATTTTCTCACCTTGTTTACCAATTATCCCAAAAATGATTTATTTAAAAGAATTTTTTTTTTAAACTTTCAAAATGTATTTATTTTTTATCCTATCTAGGTTCTAAATGTTAAAAATATTCAAAAATGTATATATTTTTCATTACAACTAGTTACTAAATGTATTATCTTTTGTAAATTTTCAAAAAACCCATTTGTAAATAAAAATTAACTAAATGTTTTATTTTTTGTAAATTTTCAAAAAACTCATTTGTAAATAAAAATTATTCTTTTTTATGATTAAGAATTCTCAAAATCTCAAAAAAATGGCTCAAATCCAAAAAATGTGTGAATTGGAGCAAGATGTCATGTTAACTCTAAAAGAGAAGTTGATGACTTAAAATGTCAAGTAACATCATTAAAAATAGATTCCCAAGGGGAAGAATTGTTGAGAAAAACTACACAAGAAATATGTGACTTAAAATGTCAAGGGACATCATTTAAAATAGATTCCCAAGAGGAAGAATTGTTGAGAAGAACTACACAAGAAATATGGGACAAGATCTAGCCCATATATTCAATGAAAAGTGGGATTGTTGAGAAGAACTACACAAGAAATATGGGACAAGATAGCCCATATATTCAATGAAAAGTGGGATTTTATGGATCTAATGACTGCTGAGATGGATATATACATGTGAGCCATGTTGAGATGGATATATACATGTGAGCCATGAATGAAATGAAGCTGGTAGTTGCTACAAAGGTAGTTGCTACTTTGTGAGACAAGCCTAACCAAGAAAGAGAGACCATTGATTACTTAAATAACAGAACTAGCAAACAATTAAATAACTGAACACAGGTAATCAAAATTGATAAAAAGATGATCTTTAAGCAAACATTGTATAGAGTAACGCATAACAATACAAACATCCTAGCAGATGACATAAAATTAATCAAGACCATGTTCAATAGAGTGACTAAGCTTGGATTACCTCTATTATGGGATGGAAACTCATAATTCTATTCTAAAGAAGAATACATGAATAAGCTGAAAGAAGAAAGAAATGCACAACACCAGGGGAAATTAGAAAGAGTAATAAGTGGTGATCAAGCATTTTAAACAATGAGGCCCCTTTTCCAAATTTGACAAGACTGAAAACCATTTTCAGGGAGATGGGACCATTGACTTATATGAAAGACATTCTGAAGTTGAGTTAGCTCTAAAGAACCTCAAAGCTAACAACATACCAATGGGAAAGGATTGGATTGGAAACTTGTTAAGAGGTATCAAGAGATAGCCTGAACACCTCAACAATAACAGTCTGCTCAACAAACACCTGGGTCATATTCACAGTAGCAAACTCTCCATCCAGCTCAACATTTCACACAAGCAACACTTGTAGCGCAATCATATGCACGACAAACTACACCGTTGGCGTATGCCACCATGAGGTTTGATGCAACCTAGAGATCCAACATATAGCGAAATGTTAGAGAGGATGAGTCAATTTGGAATTCTACGTGGCTTTACATCACCCCAACTCAGCAAATTATGCATGGTGAATAGTCACTCGGTGTATACTCTTTGCTATCTAAAGATTTTTGACTAGATATTAATAAATTGAAGTATTGCATATTGTTTACTTCTATCTTTGTTCTGATGTGCTCATCTATTTGTTGGAAAATGTAATTAATTCGCAGATCTATATTTGATCTCCAGCCGACTCTGTCAGAGTCTGTAGAAGCCACGATCTTGTCTGTCAGTCTGACAAGAAGAAAAGTCCACATGTAGGCAGCGTAACTCTGTCGAATTTATTTCAGAAGTTAAGTTGTTAGGTAGACAGTTATTGCAGTGTTTAATGCAAAGTAAGTCGACAAGTAAGTCGGTTTATGCTGAAGCAATCTTCAGGTTGTCTATAAATAGAAGAAGCATTTTGTAATTTA
>LPNX010099482.1:360788-378228 GCA_001517045.1 Pseudotsuga menziesii
GTTCGTACCAGTTGCACGCATGGATACAGTCAGAACATTTTTGTCCATTGCTGCACAAAACAAATGGCATGTTCATCAAATGGATGTCAAGTCGGCATTCTTAAATGGATATCTAGAAGAGGAAGTATATGTGGAACATCCACAAGGGTATGAAGTTCCAGGTCAAGAGCACAAAGTGTACAGGCTGAAAAAGGCATTATATGGTTTGAAGCAAGCTCCTAGAGCTTGGTACAGTCGTATTGATTCCTATCTCATTGAAAATGGATTTCACAGAAGTGAAAGTGAATCGACTTTGTACACCAAAGTCGATGAGAAAGGTAAGATGTTAATTGTCTGCCTGTATGTAGATGATTTAATATTTACTGGTGGTTATGGTATAGAAGATTTTAAAACAGTCATGGAAAGTGAATTTGAAATGACTGATCTGGGGCTTATGAAGTTTTTTCTGGGCATTGAAGTTCAGCAGTCTGAAAGTGGTATCTTTATATCACAGTCCAAGTATGCAAGTGAAGTATTAAAAAGGTTTAACATGTCTAACTGTAAGACAGCCCCAACACCAGTGATAACAGGTTTAAAATTGAGCAAGGATGATGAAGGATCCACTGTAGATCCCACGCTATTCAAAAGGCTTGTTGGGAGCCTTATGTATTTGACAGCAACAAGACCAGACATTATGTATGGTGTAAGTCTGATCTCAAGGTTCATGGAGTCACCAAAAGACTCACATTGGCAAGCAGGTAAAAGAATTTTGAGGTATGTAAGTGGCACAAAAGACCTTGGTATTATGTATTCAACTTCATAAAATTTTAAACTCATTGGTTACACTGACAGTGACAATGGAGGTAGCATAGATGACAGGAAAAGCACATCTAGATACACATTTCATTTTGGTACAGGTGTTGTTTCATGGGCTTCAAAGAAACAGCCCATAGTAACTCTATCTTCAGCTGAAGCAGAGTATGTTGCAGCAACAAGTGCTGCATGTCAAGCTGTCTGGATGAGGAGAGTCTTAAAAGACTTGTCACAGAACCATCAAGAACCGACAACAATCTTCTGTGACAACAATTCAGCTATAGCATTATCAAAGAATCATGTGTTTCACAAGAGAACCAAGCACATTGACACAAGGTTTCATTTTATAAGAGAATTGGTAAACGACAAGGAAATTTGTTTGGAATTTTGCAGGTCTGAAGACCAACTTGCTGACATCTTCACAAAACCATTAGCAAAGGACATATTCCAGTATCTGCGTAGTTATCTTGGAATGACAAGTTCTCCACAATGAACTCTGTCATAAACAGAGCATGTCTAAGCTCTGTAACATTTTGTAAATTTTATTTTAAAAATCCCCATCTGCTCATAATTAAGGGGGAGTGTTGGAAAATGTAATTAATTCGCAGATCTATATTTGATCTCCAGCCGACTCTGTCAGAGTGTGTAGAAGCCACGATCTTGTCTGTCAGTCTGACAAGAAGAAAAGTCCACATGTAGGCAGCGTAACTCAGTCGAATTTATTTCAGAAGTTAAGTTGTTAGGTAGACAGTTATTGCAGTGTTTGATGCAAAGTAAGTCGGCAAGTAAGTCGGTTTATGCTGAAGCAATCTTCAGGTTGTCTATAAATAGAAGAAGCATTTTGTAATTTAGTTTACAGACGAACACAGGAACTCAGACAGAAAAATATACAAGCAGAGGAACTCCGGGTGAGAAAGAGAAGTTGAAGCTCAAGCTTCTGTGCATTTGATTTAGCCATAGAGCTGAAGCTCTGTAGACGGACGAGTTTGTAATAGACAAGTTTGTATTACTTTGTATTTCCGCATAGTTAATATATGAAATAGTTTGTGGTTGAATTCATGATTATTTGGCTGCTCATATTTCCAGATTTACTTCTGTAAATGTCTTTTACTGTTACTGATAAGTAAAAGAACAAGAACCCATAAAAATCTCACCGCGTGAAAGTTCCAGGTTTTACCGTACTTTGTTCCGCTCAAATATTCCTACATATTTGGGCATATGTTTTCCATAAGTTATTTGGATTTGTAAATGTGGTCATTTTACTTCATCTTACGCACAGGTGAACAAAAGAAGTTGATCGCATCAACTTGACCGCCGCATCAACTTGATCGCAGGGACCAACTCGATCGCAGTGATCGCACCGCAGATAACTTGATCGCAGGGATCAACTTGATCGCAGATCACAGAAAAGTTGATCGCACCAAATTTGATCGCATCAACTTGGTCGCACCAACTAGCTTGGTCGCAGTAAAAAAAAGGTGGTCGCAGTAAAACAGGCGAAGTTAAAAAGTGAAAAATATTTTCTTTTAAAATATTGACTGAGCGCTAAACCCAAGTTTAGTTGGCTCGGTTTTGGCTATCACTTTTTGTGACGATTCATGAGAAGAAATAACATAATCAATGCAATATCCTCAAATTTGGTTTAGCGCTATAAATATCGTGTTTTCCTCTTCTTGCTTTAAAATGTAAAATGTGAGTGTAAGAGGTTTCTTTCAATCAATAACGTCCATATTCTCCTGCGAGGTCGTTGCTATGAAATCCTAATCCATCGTGTGACTTGTGCATAGGCCATACTCATACCCGTGACTCGTTATAGAGAAGCTGAATCATTGAAGAACTGGATGCATTTGAATACTGTTGCTACGTTTGATGAGGTCCCTTCTTGGCAGCGGTGAAGTGTGAAGAACTATTGCATAACTGTTGAGTGATGGTTGAATGCTTATTGCATGGCGGTTGAGTACCCCATTATACACTCTCTTTTTTTCCAATGAAAGGTGAGTATAACTGCGATATTTCTGGTTTGTGATCTGCTTATTATTTAGTCTGAAACCGTAATCTCTGAGTGGCCTTCTATACTTGTGCATTGCCTTTGATGGAATTGCTATCATGTGATAGAGGAGTGTATTACTTGGTTCCTCTTATTGGTGTTTACTAAACTCTATTCATTTGAGGTTCGCTAAACACTCTACTCATTTGTTTCATAAATACGGTGTTCTTACAACATTGTTGGATTAATAAAGTGCAAAATATGTCAATATTGCCACCTCCGTCTTGGGATCAAAACGCACTTCTGGTTACTGCATAAAGACTGGTACAGCCGAGCTCTTGGCCTTTCAGATTACAATTTCTTGTGTTCTCTCTCTACCAGTTCAGATCATGGCATTGATGACGTGGTGCTGTGGTGAATGTTGTAAAGGGAGATACATTGAATTCCCCCCAAGGATGTGGACCCATTGGTGACTCCGTTGGGAGTGACGAGACAAGTTTATATGGTTGAAAAAAATGTCTTTGAAACAAAGATGGCACCTGCACGCGAAGTTGAAGCTTGAGTGAGCCTTGTGCTTGGAACTTGAAGCTTGACTGAGCCTTGTGCTTGGAGCTGCGTTCCACTGTGGATCATTCCATTTGCCAGCTCAGAATGCGGATAGTATCTTATGTATGCCTCTTTGTGTGGAAGAGCTACTAGATAGAAGAATAATTATTGTGGAGTTTGTCGGAGCTGTTGGAACCATTGATACATTATAGACTCCGACAAGCAGACTGGATGTCTTGTCCTAATTGCGGGTCAGACCGGTCCATTTGGTGAAGCGACAGACTCGCACGGCTTGACCTTAGTGTGAAGACATGGTACCTACTGCCGAGGGTGCATTAAAATTGGATTCTTCTGCTTGTTCAGAATCCCATGACCACAATAACGACTCAAGCTTGGAGAGCATAAGAAGTTCCACTTGCCAGCTCAAAACCCTAATTTAGAGAATTTGGTCATGTGAAGGAGTTGCAGCCAATTGGAGCCTGTGGTCAGTGTGTCTCTCGAGATGCATTTATTGTTAGCAAAAACCGAAACGGACTTGCTTCAACTTCGAAAGGTTTACTTAGACAACTTGTCCATTTTACAGCGTCCACAAGTTTACTTCTACAAATTGTAGATTTTACAACTTTGACAAGTTTACTTTTACCGATTAACTTTCGATAGGTTTAACTAGACAGTTTTACTTGGACCTACTTGCTCTACTCGTTTGATTTTAGTCCAAATTTACAAAGGATATTTCATAGTCTAAAAGACTTAAGAAATTACATATGTTTTTCACCCACAAGTATGAAGTAAAAATCGACACAATCAACAATGCCACAAAATTATAAAAACATATAATTATTGATTATTTGATCTTCCACTCAAATAGTAAATGTAAACAACATTTACTCCAGTAATTCTAACTTGGAACTTTTAATGAGTGAAATATTTATGGATTATTTGATCTTTCACTCAAACCATAAATGTAAACAACATTTAGTGAAGTAATTCTCGAGAGAATGTGAGGCTAAATAAACATGCATTCAACCATAAACTATTTAATTTATATAACTTCTCGAGACATAACAAAGAACTATATGGGGGTAAATGCAAACTTGAAATTTATAGAGATATTTAACCTTTTACAGAGTTTCGGCTCTGACATCTTTAAACACGGAGAAGCTTGACCTTCAACACAATTCTCTCTTCACTCTTTGCTACCCTTTGAGCTCTCTCTCGCTCTCTCTGTTTTGTCTATTGTGTCTAACTTAATTTACAATCTTCTTCTTCTATTTATAGGAAAACTAGAATTTGGTTCTCCCTGAATCTATTGACTTTCCATTAAAGACTTTAATAACTATCTACCTAACAACTAAGCTTCAGAAATTTAATTTGACTGGTTTACGTTGCAGAGTCATCAACTCTTCACTTTTGTCAGACTGTCCAACAAGATCTGAACTGATATAGACTCGGACAGAGTCGGCTGAGATTTGGTACAGCTCTACGAGTAGTTAATATTTCCAACACTCCCCCTTAATTATGAGCAGATGGGGATCTTAAAACAAAATTTTGCAAAAATGTTTCAGAGCTTAAACTTGCTCTGTGCATGACAGATCTCACTGTGCAGAACTTGTCATTCCAAGATCACTACGTAGATACTGAAACGTATCCCTTGCCAATGTTTTTGTAAAGATGTTTGCAAGTTGATCTTCAGACCTGCAAAATTCTAAAAAAAATCTTTGTTGTTCATCAATTCTCTTATGAAATGAAACCTTGTGTCAAGGTGCTTGGTTCTCTTCTGAAAGACATGGTTATTTGACAATGCTATGGCTGAATTGTTGTCACAGAAAATTGTTGTTGGTTCTTGTTGGTTTTGTGACAAGTTTTTTAACACTCTCTGCATCCAGACATCTTGACATGCATCACTTGTAGTTACAACATACTCTAATTATGTTGAAGACATAGTTACTACCGGATGTTTCTTTGAAGCCCATGAAACAACACATGTACCAAAATGAAATGCGTACCTAGATGTGTTTTTCCTGTCATTTATGCTACCTCCATTTTCACTGTCAGTGTAGCTAATGAGTTCAAAATTTTCTGAGGTTGTATACATAATGCCAAGGTCTTTTGTGCCACTTGGCATACCTGAAAATTCTTTTACCTGCTTGCCAATGAGAGTCTTTTGGTGACTCCATTAATCTTGAGATCAGACTTACTCCATACATGATGTCTGGTCTTGTCGTTGTTAAAAACATAAGGATACCAACAAGCCTTTTAAACAACGTAGGATCTACAGTTAAGCCATCATTGTCCTTGCTCAATTTTAAACCTGTTATTATTGGTGTTGGGGTTGTCTTACAATTAGACATGTTAAATATTTTTAAAACTTCACTTGCATATTTAGACCGTGAAATAAATATACCACTTTCAAACTGCTGAACTTCAATGCCCAGAAAAAAAATCATAAGCCCCAAATTAGTCATTTCAAATTCACTTTCCATGACTGCTTTAAATTATTCTGTGTCAAAATCACCAGTAAATGTTAAATTATCTACATACAGGCAGACAATTAACATCTAGGCCTTTCTCATTAACTTTGGTGTACAATTTCGGTTCACTTTCACTTCTGTGAAATCCATTTTCAATGAGATAGGAATCAATCCTACTGTACCAAGCTCTAGGAGCTTGCTTCAAACCATAGAGTGCATTTTAATCTTGTACACTTTATGCTCTTAACCTGGAACTTCATAGCCTTGTGGTTGTTCCACATATACTTCATCTTCTAGATATCCATTCAAAAATGCTGACTTAACGTCCATTTGATAAACAAGCCATTTGTTTTGTGCAGTAATGGCCAAGACTTTTCTTATTATATCCATGCGTGCGACAGGTGCAAAAGTTTCATTGAAGTATATGTTAGGTTGGTGTGTGAACCCTCTTGCTACCATTGTTTCCTTGTGATTCTGCACATTCCCATCAGCATCTTGCTTGGTTTTGTAAATCCATTTGACGCCAATTACAACTTTATCTTTTGGTACATCTATCAGCTCCCATGTTTGATTCTTCTCAATGCATTCTATTTCTTCATCCATGGCTTATGCCCATACTTCTTCTTCGATAGCTGTTATAGCTCAAAATGACACATCTCTACCTGTGACCACTTTCTTATGATTTCGTCGCATGTCGACACTTCCATGATGACACTTCATGAAAAGTCACTGAAAGTCACTAAAAAAACAACTAAATTGGAGGACCTGTATATTGAGTTATGTAACTCCGTTTAACCTCATCTCTACACTGTTGGAAAGGCATTTCTGTTAACTAAAACTTTCCAGAAGACAAAAAAGTTTGAAAATGCCCAGAAATGCCCTAAAAATGAGTTTTTTGTCTATACGCGACTTGCACTTAAGGAAACCCACGTATGACACGCAACTTGTCAGTTATACAACCCACGTGTGCTTTTATACGCGACTTTCTGTACTAGCAACCCGCATGTATTTTTTGTGTACACGACTGTGGTATTCAACAGCCCGCGTATGCCTCTTAAAAATGTCAAAAACACACCTTTTGAATTTCAGGTAGTTTGGGTAGTTATGCAATTGATTCCTTCAATTGTAACTACTTTGTCTTTGCCCCTAACTCTTCCTTAAGCATATAAATAGAGGTAGGGAGGTCCATGAGTGGGGACTTGAATTTTTGCATTGTTATGCTGGAGGATTTGGAGCTCTCTTTGCCCACACCTTTGCCCTGGTGTTCATCCCCTTGTGTTGCAGAGCTTGGAGGCTGAGTTCTTTGGAGAAGAGAAGCAACAGAACCGGATCAAGGTTTCGTGAAGTGCCGAACTTGAAGAGAAGGTATACTTGTACTTGTTTTCAAGATTAATAAAGATGTGATGTCCTTCTTCTTCCCCAAATCATTGTTCAATGTGCGATTGAATTTATGTTTATGATCATATGATGATGTTAGTCAGATTATTATCTCATGTTTATTTGATTATCATTGCTTTATATGTGGTCATATTGGTTTGAGGAAGGTATAATTTGTTTTACAGGTCTCTTGGAGTGAGAGGAGCAAGAAGAGGATTGAAGAGAAAGCTTGGACCAACCTTCAGTTAATTAGGTGTGGACCTTTCTTATCTCTGAAACTTGCTTATGTATGCTTGATGAAAATTGTGCATCTCTCTTCAACCCCAGTATGTTGATGGCCTCTTAAACCTTAGCCATAGGATACTTTCCTTTACAACAGAATTGGTGACTCCACTAGGGAAAGCCTTGTATGTTTGGGGTTTCTCTTTATTTCTTTCATCCTTTTGCATTGTTTCAGGTCCTTCTTGCCATTTAGGAACACCTTATAGGTCTGATAGAACACCTCCGCTACCTTCAAAAGGCATTGTTTGACCTTTTTTGGGATTTTTTCACCCATACGCAACTTGCATGACTGAACAGTCGCGTGTCTAGTTTTGTACACGTGACTACCTATACTGTCAGCCCACGTATGATACACGACCTGTCAATCATACAACCCATGTGTGCTTATACACGCGACTTGCTGTATTAGCAACCCACATATGACACACGACCTGTCAGTAGTGCAACCCGCGTGTGCCCCTAAAATAGTGTTTTCCTCATTATTGTTTTTTCTGCTGTTGTGGGCTGTTTGGTAGGTCTTTTGGTGTCCTCTGCAAGTGCATGACTCTAGGGAGTTAGTGTCATCCCTTTTTGGTTGTTCTTTATCTATGTGGTAAGCATTTTATAGCATTATGGTTTGTTCTTTGCTCTTTCCCCCACCTCCTTTGCTTGGTATGATTTTTGGCTTATGTTTCTGGTCAGCCTCTGTCAGTGATCTTTGTTTGAGTTCAGAATCTTGTTGGTGTTTGTTTCCTTCTTATTTTTTTGGTTAACTTCACCATAACAAAGTAGTTGACTTGTCTCATATGCAAGCCTTTCTTCCAAGTAGGGTTTATACTGACTTTAGGGCATTCTAGAGTTTGTTTGGTGGTTGTATTGTAGAGTTCCTTTTGCTTTGTTCTTGTTATCTGCATACTTTTGTTTGTAGGTAGTTTTTCTTTTGCATTTATAAAAGAAAATTAAAAAGAACATATACTTGTTTTTGTTGCTTTCCCCCCTACCTCCTTCTTTGGCTTGACCTTGTTGGACAAGGTACTGAAAATCCTTTTGTTTGTAGGTTTAGATTGATACGTGGGACTTCTTGAACTTTGTTTATGTCAGTCTTATTACTCAGTCTCTTCATTCCAAAGTTGTTGGCTTTTTTACCTTTGTAAGCCTTCTTTTCAAGAGAGGTTGATATCCAACTTTAGGGAAACCTAGCGTTTGTTTGTGGGGTGTAGAGTAGTTGTCTATTTGCTTTGCTTACATTACTTGCTTGCATTAGTTGATAGGCAATTTTTCTTTTGCATTTATAAAAGAAAAAGACAAAAACACATGTCTGCTTTATATGCATGTAGATTAGGTTTTTAGTCTAGATTGCATGGCATATCATTCTTTTTGAAAAAATAAAAAGAGTTTGTTCTTTTGTGGTTTTCAAGTTTCTATTTGAAAAATAAAGAGAATAGTTTTTGCTTTTTGCATTGCATTTCTCTTTGTTTAGTCATTTTGTTTCAACTTTGAGTCAAAATACCACATAAGTTTCATGCCATTTACCCTCTCACTAAAAAAAACCCTTAAAATAAATGATATAATTTAAAAATTATTAGTAAGTTTTATTTTATAGAGTCATACACCAACTAGCTCAGGCTAGACTTGTGGATTAGGGAGTTTTAACTCTCCACAAGTATTTAAATTTTAGACGTAGTTGGCCAATCACTAGGTAAATCCTTTTTTATGTTGATTGTATCTAGGAAGCTCCTCTCAAACGGGATTTAAGCACGAGGCCAGATGGAGACTTGGACTGAGGAGATACCCCTCCGATTCCTTGTCAAAGTGTAGACCAAGGTTTTTGCGCATCTGGGGATTCTGTCTTAGATAGGGTTTTGGGCTTAGCTACCCTGCCCATGCATACGAATCAGGCTTGCGACTGTCCCCCCAGACTATCAATATAGTTAAGGTAGCCTTTAGTCTCTTTGACATCTAGGGTTCATACACAGGTACACCGAAAGGCTATTTCTGGTTAACCTTGGACGAACCTGGAAGGTAACCCCAGTAGAAAGTGTGGGAGGGAGATGGGTGATTCCTTTGCTTGTGCCTAAGAACATCTACAGGGACACCAAGTAACTATCTATCAGCTTTCTTCTGGAAAGTATATCTTATACCTATTTGTCTGTTTGGCTTTAGGAAGTTTTAGTGAGTGCAGTGTGGTTTGTTTGCACTTAGTGTGAATAGGTGTGTGCTTTGTAATTTTGGTTGTCTATCAACCTCAGACTTTGTCTCCTTGTTTGAAAATATGGCTAACACCCCTTCGAAAACCAACCAAGAGATCCCCATGCTGGGAAGTCCTTGTACTGTTCCTCTCATGGGGAATGTTGGTGTTCCCTTGATGGCCACCTTGAATCTACCTGGATTCACCCTAGGGCTACCAGTGTGGTTGTTTTCCACTCCAACCGTCTTGAATGATCCTGATGCTTCTCAAGTAAGCTCCTTATATCAAGGGCATCAAAACATTGCTTCCCCTTCACCTGTAGTTGATTCTCCTACTCCTTCTACCTCATGCGGTGAAAGTATTGATACTAGTAACCGACAGTCTAAAAGGAGTAAAAGAAGGACGAATAGGAAGAAGGCACATAAGCAAGGGGGCACCCGTTCAACCTCTGCAAGTCAAGTTGAACCTCACCCCCCAGCCTCTGTTATTCATGCTGGGGGCACCCATCGCCAATGTGTATACAATGTAGTACAGAAATGTAGTGAAATGTTTTAAATACTAAAAATACTTTTCTCCTTCGTATATAATTTTTAATTTTAAAAAACTACAATTATGTGATATGACTTTGAATTTACGCTCATTTTTATCTTAATCATCATGTTCTATTCTGCCCTGGGCTCTGAGATTTAAATATCTAACTCGAGGATCTATGCCATAGGTATCTAGATCGTAGTCCTAAGAATCGAGGTTGAGTGGACACAACTCGTCTAAGTTTAATTCATCAACTAGATTGCATGCATCATTGTCATAGTATTTTTTTTGCATTGAACCAATGAGAGAAATGATGCATGAAACTCAGTTGATGAGCTGAACTTAGGCGAGATGTCTCCACTCGACCTAGATTCGTAGGACTACGATCTACCTATGATATAGATCTTCGAGACAGATATTTAAATCCCATAGCATAGGGCGTAATAGAACATAACGATTAAGATAAAAATTATTGTTAAATTCAAAGTCATATCACATAATTGTAGTTTTTTAAAATTAAAAATTATATACGAAGGAGAAAAGTATTTTTAGTACCTTTAGAGAAATGAAAATGTGAGCATGAAAAAAATATGAACTCATTTCCTTGGGTTATATCAATGTCCATTGTTTACTCTTCAAAACTGTTATTGTGCCACACATTTGCAGTTAATTTTTCTAGTTAATTATTGAATGACATTAGAATTTACATCAATAACACGTGACTAATTGTTTTGGTGTTTTGTAATGCTAAGAGTGGAGGAAAATAAATAAAATAAAAGGTGTTATGACGTCTGTGAGATCCAAAAAACCAAAAAAGTATGGAAACTAAACATGATACTAATTCTCATTTCGACAAAAATTGAAAATGTTCAATGACATGAATTCAAATGGGGACTCAAAATACAAGGTGTCCAAGCATCTTTTGGAAGACTTCATTAAATGAAACTTTACATGATGCATATGAAAATACAATGTCAAGATAAAGCTATCAGTTCGATCAAGGTCTCTAAAACCATTTATTGTGCCTTTACACGTGTTTTTAAATACCTCTATTGAATGTATATGTGTGGTTAGAGAAAAGCAAGATCGATATTTTCAAAACTTTAACTAAAAACATCCTCAAGTGCCCATATTCTTGTGCGCACACGAATATGGACACCCAAAAATTTCTTTAATCAAATTTTTAAAAATCTTGTATTGTTCATGAGAACAAGGTATTTAAATTCAAATAAAATAAAACATAGAATTATATGATAATAAAAATTTAATAAAACATAATTTTGACTAGAAGAATGATATACTTGTGGGTAATAATACATACCTTGAACAAAAATCAAGTAAGAGCGTTACTACAGCCACTTCCTCTATATTTTATGAATATATATTAGTCGTAGAGTAATTGGTGTTATAGATGTGATTGATTGCAGTCATACATGTGATCAATAACATATATAACCCAAATTCTCTATAACCCATATCGACAAATGAATATAAATGACCATTTTCTATCCAACAAACGAAGTAAATTAAATGATGGAATTGTTTCCTATTTATAGACGATTAAAAATGCTCGATCAAGGTATTTTTTAACCCTCGATCGAGGGTTTATCAAAATATCGATCAAGGATTTGTCGTGACCTCGATCGAGCATGTTATAAACCCTCAATTGAGGGTTTATTAAAAGCTCGATCGAGGTGCGTTTTTTTGTTTTTGCCGAAATTGCCTTGCCAAAAATTGTAACACATCTTCATCGATGCACCTATCATTTTCCTACCATATTTCCCTTACTTTTGACCTTCACAATTATGGTTTACCTTCATTCTCTCTCAAAAAAGCCCAAAACCCAAAAAATGACCAAAAACCCCAAAAAAGGCCAAAAAACCCCAAAAAGGGTTAAAATCCCAAAAAAGGCCAAAAAAACTCAAAAAAGGGCTTAAAACACTAAATAGGGTTCCAAAACCATAAAAGAGAGAAAAGGTCACAAAACCTAAAAACATATTATAAAAATAGTGTGACAGTCTCTATCAAAAGATTCTTATCTCTTTTTTCCATTATTCTATTCTGTGAGTACCGTGAGACACCTTTTTCTCTCAAAGTATTCACACCCCACTTTTTCCATCATCTTATTTCCCTACCATCCCCATTTGGTACATTGAGACACCCTCCATACCAACCAGCCTATAGAGAGGTGGTCCATTTCCGAGAACGTGCACGATGGCCCATTTTCAAGAGAAAGAAGGTATAAATTTGATGTTTTTATTTTATTTAGATTAGCCATATTTGTTTTCTATTTTGTTTTACTAATATCGTTTATTGTTGTATATTTCTTCGATGAAATCTACCCTGCTATCCCATTGACAGAAGGGAGGTGCTTTTGCACGTAACAGGGGTGAAAACCTCACTACAGTTTTGGTGACTCCACTAGTCGATCCTATCGGATCTTGGTTTTGCAAGTGTTTCTTTTGTTTTTTCCCACAACCATCATTGATTGGACCCCCATGTAGCCAATCCAAACCTTTACAGCACTAGTGCTTTACCCCCTTAGCCCCTGTTGGCTTTATTTTCTTGTTTTTTTTTCCATCCGACCCAAGTCGCACCTTTCGGGCCATAAGCTATGACCTAGTCACACAGTTTCTCGTATTAGGCATGACCTTAGCATCGTAAAGTGTGACTTTCATCATAGGGCCAAGTTGTGCCTCCTTTTGTTGTTTGAACGACCCATTCTCCTATCTTTTGTCTGTTTGAGTGACCCAATTGCACCTATTGACTTGTTAAGTGTGACCTGTCTGTTTCTGAGTTGATCACCTCTATTTTCCTATTTTGTGTGACCCATATCACGCATGTTCCACTAACAGGTGCTACTGTCAGTTTCGCAAACCTATTTTAGACCCTTGTCTCTCCTACATTTTGTTCAGATCTACTTTTCCCTTTCAGACCTGCTTGATTACAACCCTTTTCTTGTTTCTTACAAAGAAGTCCATTTTTATTTAGTTATTTCATAGTTGGAAGGAAATATTCATACACAAGTGCACACACACTCACACCATTAAGATAACAAACTCGGTTCATGACCCCAAGTAAAACCTTAAAATTAATCAAATTTACATAATAACATTCAGTTTGGGACATAATTACCATCTTCCATAACTGTGGGAAGTACTTGGGTTTTCCCTAAAATGCATTATGAGGAGTACCATAGGAACCCCAAAGTAGCTGGCCATTAAGAGGACCTGCCAAGCGAAAAGGGAAACGACCCCCATCGGATTGACTAGATTCCTGCATGTGAGGAAAACAAAAGTGTTGTCATTTGTGGCCAAGTGGTTAACAGTTTTACCTATGCCATGGAGTGAGGGGTACTGCCCCAATATGCAAGCCTTAAGACAACCCTGTTGGCCTAGTGACTCCTTTTGAACCAATAGGAAGCTGATTTAAACTAAGTTCCATATTCATTTCCTATTACTACTATAATCCATCATTGTTCCACCACGTTATTCCTCTCAACTTAGGGGGTACTCCCCTTAGTTTGGTTCTTTATAATGTCACCATTGAATCCCTCTTCGACAACACTCCTCACCTTTAGGAGGACACATGTCCTCTGAGTCTTATTCAAATTCCTACCAATCTGAGCCTAATTTATTTACTGCTTCGTCTAGCCCCATGGATGGTCTACATCCTGATCCCTTCCATGAAGGGATAGTTGGTGGAGTACCTACTTCCTTGCCCTCCTTCATTACAGGTATACATGCCAATGGTCCCATCGCCACTGCGCAAGCTACTATAGGTATGCTCTCCACTAGTAGCGGCCCCACACTAGCTACCACAGTTTCTACTATCCCACCTTTCATGACTGGGAGCAATGGCCCTTCCATGACCATTTTGACTATCCCTGTTATGGGAAATCAACCGAATATACCCCCAATCATGCATAGATACTATGTTCCTGCAAACTCCGACGCCATTGCCAGTCCATCCCGAGCCAACCTCGGGTCTATCCTATCCTTTATGGCTAGTCTTAACCTGCAATATTTGGCCAGATTAATGAATGACCCTAGCAGTCATCAACCTCATTGGCCTCCCATGCCTACCAAAATTCCTTCAGAAATCCCTAAGTTCGAGGGAAAGGAGGGCGAGGATCCTCAAAATGATATCATGTCTTTCCACTTGTGATGTTCATCAAACAACATTGTGGATGACTCTGTTAAACTGAGGTTGTTAGAGCACACACTTACGGGTGTTTCTTCCAAATGGTACATCGAGATGCCTCATGCATCTTACCCAGATTTCTCTTCACTTGCCTCCATGTTCCTCCAATACTTTGAACTACCCATACGATATGACGAGAGAGTGGAGATCCTTCTATCCTATTGTTGAAATACAACTACCCACATCACAGACCACATCCATGAGTGGCGACGATGACGTAGCCTTTGCAAGATCCAACTGATGACAGAATCTTCCTTGACTAGTTTTTAAATACCCTACTCCCACCCATAGCGAAGAACGTTGCCTTTGAGCAAGCCCAATATGACGAGGAGTCCATATTAAAGGCTCAACATTTTGACTTAATCTATACCTAGTCTAGGTATTTATATACCATCATACCATATTCCCCCCTTGTCGACACCTTCCACCGTGATACGTCGGGGGCATCCCACACTGCGGATGGTGTCATCGGCTCTGTCACACAACACCCTCAATACTATGCGGCACCTCCTATGATGCCACCACACCCAGGTGACACCCATAGTGTTGCAAAACCAAAATATATCCTCTATTACTCATAGATGATGGCTCATTATAGAGCCACCCCCTCCTATGCACATCCCATGCCAAATCAGCACGTCCATGGGCCAACTTGGTCGATACAGTCATATTCGGTCCAAGTGGTCGTACTTGTAGCCCCTTCGACTCCTTCGATCTATTATGCATCACTGGTGCAACACACTCTGGCTCCATCCTTATCCCCTTTGGTTTCCATGGGATAGGTTTTCTCTCAGTAGAACCTTCCCAACAAACTCGCCCCAAACAACCAACAAGGGAAGGGAAAGGAAAATCAAGGAAGAAACCAAGGTAATAATCAGCCACAAGGAGGCGACCAATAGCCTAACCTTCCCACCAACAACGATGCCAACCCATCGACACAAAACCCCTAGAATCCTGATTGACTAGGAAATAACCCACAGTTACAGACCAATCATTCGTGTGCACTATACAACACCTATGGTCATTACACCCATCTGTGTCCTCACTTGGATCGTGTCTGATAGATCCTCCACAATGAAGCTCAACATGATACCAATGCGGTGACCTAGGATCATGCCAACCCAGCACCAATAGGCCCTCCATCCATGGTGCTCCAAAACCCCCTCCCACACCAAGGAATGGTTTCAACGACACCCTTGGCCCCATCTTCTCCTACAACGGCCCCACTTGGAGAGACTAGTGTCCATCACCTGATGACAATGTCATCCGAAGAAGTCAGCCTCTAGAATCGGTGCAACTAGTATGGCTCCACCACAGAAACCACTGACCCATCGAAGGCCTCTACCTCTAACACTTCTATTATTCCACTCCACTTAGCTATACCCCTCACTGATGGGGCAACCAGAGTCCCATGGTTTCCTATACGATGTATCGCCAACAACATGAATGCTCAAGTTGTCTTAAATTATAGCATTGTTGATGACTTGGCCCAATGATCTAGATCCATGTCTGCTCTAGAAGTGCTCAAAACTTGCCCGACATAGCGGAAAGCATTGTTATCTTCTCTAGGTGTCATTGACCCCTCTGATTCTAGGTTGATCACGTTTGAACTAGATCAAGGAGAACCAACGATGGCATCCATCGTCTCCTTCCAAGTTCTAGTCTCAATTCTGAATTTGGTCCTACATCGATGTATCATTAATGAAGGGGAATCCACCTATTTTATGTCGACCTTTATCTGGCAGAAACTCGTATCCCCTACCCTTCAACCATCCACTACCGCCCTAGGCACCTAAGATGGCCACTCTACAAAGGCCTAGTCAATTCTTCTGAATGTTCCTATTTCATTAGCCAGTAAAATGGTTTTTATTGACATCGAGGTTATTAATTCCCAACTTGATTATACCCTCCTTCTTGGATGTAGCTATATGTATTCCATGAGAGCCATGGCATCCACCATCTTTTGACTCATGATGTTTCCTCATGATGGAAAGATTGTGACTGTCCACCAGTTGACTTACTACAATCCACAAGGGCTAGACACCTCGAAACACATCATTCCTACCATTGATACTGCCATTGACAATGTGTACATCCCTTCCTTATCTGTTGTGGGCCAGGGATTATTTACCAACACTCCTATGGTGGACACCTTCCCATCTTTACCACCTCCCCCTATGCCAACTGACACAGCATATTTGTGTACCATCACATCCAGTACCATCCCAACCACATCACAACATCATTTGCAACCCCAACCACTATCACCCAAGAATTATTAGGGTTTGTTCTTGATTCACATGATTCCCTTCCTATTTCCACCATCTGGTATCGTGATCAAGCCTATAATGGCTACTCTTAATTTACCTAATTTTACATTGGAAATTCCTATGTGGTACCTTGAACCACCTACCCCACCTTTGATGCCCTAGGTTGTGTTGACTCCCGTCCAACATATTATGATGGAGTCACATCCTCCTCCTAACCCATTGAACATGCCTTCAGTTCCCAAACTTGCACCTCCTCTCCCTAAGAATGCTGGGGGCAAGTCCAGCAGAACAACAGTAAAGCCTCATTCGACTCCACCTTGCGCTCTGTGCGATGTCCAAGGTCATGCAATGAAAAATAGTCTAGAGATACCTATCCTTTGTACACACATAGATGCTATGGATACACCCAATGGTAATCCAATATTCATCATCCCAAATCCACCAATAGTAAAGAAAAAGTCATTTAGGACCAACCATCCTTGCACCATTTGTAGCTTGTATGGCCATTACTCTCACCATTTCCTAGACTTTTCCGAGTATCGATCAGCTCTTCACCACCTTCGGAAACACTCTTGTGAGTCTGAAACCACCATCCTTGAGGAAATTCACCCTCTAGTTTCTTCCTCGGACACAACCAAAACCATTTACACGATATCATCCTCGACCGTGAAATATCCACCTAATCTATCCCAACACCACTTTCGTGAGGACGGAGAGATTGTCAAAACCACCACCGGCTTTACCCCATTTAACTTATCCCATGGTAGGGAGTCGGTTCTTCCCATTGAATTCCAGATTCCCCCCCCCCCCCCCC
>LPNX010099482.1:378443-480014 GCA_001517045.1 Pseudotsuga menziesii
ACTTCGTCGCATCATTTTCACTAGAGCAGGTGGATCTAAAACATCCTCCCTTCCCCTGTGCCATTGGTACCCCACTAGAGGGTGGGGTCCCATGGTTGCACATGCACATAGTATGTCAAACGTATGATCTAGAAACCATTATGCTAGCATACCGTCAAGTTCTTAGACTTGTACTGGAGGTCGAGGCATCTCCAGGATCTCCCTAGTAGTTTATGCTCATGTATGGATCACCCTCTATGAGGATAGCAAGCTGCCACCACTATATAAGAATCTCTCGGGTGAAGAAATGACCTGTACTAGATTGAATCCCTCCCTACTTTCTTTGAGCCATTTCTTTGAGTCACTTCAATTTGTGTACCACCATGCGAATCACATCTTATGCTTTGAGCTAGGTCCATACCCATAGACCTCCATTTGGTCTAGTTTTCCCCCCTGCACCACTGAACCAGGGGAAACATCACTAGTTTCTAGTTAGTGTCATTCGGAGTCCGTTTGAGATGTCGTTCGCACCACCGAGTTCAGTTTTCCATACTTTGTCTTTTGATGAGACCCTTGTCTTGTGTTCTCACTATGAGTGTTCGGTTCATTTCCTGGAAGTCACCACAATTTACGCACCATGACATGAATCTCCCCTTGTATGTATTGACATGTTCATGAGCCATCCACTCCATCCATACTGCACAATTGGCCATCTTTACCTCCATCCATCATCTCGCAAGGGGTCCCCATTAATGCTTTGCATTTACTCCCGTCAGCCATGTTCATAGCATAACCTCTTTCCATATATCGAACACTTCCCCCTTTCTTGATTGACCATTATAGAGTTTCTGTTAAGCTCTTTTCTGACTCTGAAAAGACTAAAAATATAACTGAGCACGCTTGCTTCCTTTCACACTCATAAAAGTATTTGAAAGGGTGTCTATATAACCCCGTTTATATCCCTTTTTGGACTATCTAGACTATCATAAGAAAAGGACCACCTTGGAACACTCAATCCAAGAAAGTTTCCCTTTGTATCCTTATAAAAATTCTCAGACATTAGGACCGCACTTCAA
Organism: Pseudotsuga menziesii; assembly: GCA_001517045.1. Classification (NCBI taxonomy): domain Eukaryota; kingdom Viridiplantae; phylum Streptophyta; class Pinopsida; order Pinales; family Pinaceae; genus Pseudotsuga; species Pseudotsuga menziesii. The sequence continues at coordinate 379,499 of LPNX010099482.1, forward strand.
GAAAAATCTTATTATGGGTTGTATTTAAGCTCTTTTCCAACCCTTTCATCAAGAAAATATTTTTGAGCAAACTTGGTTTTGTTCATGCTCATAAAATTATTTGAATGACCGTCTAGTCAGTATAGGTTTAACCTTTTTCGGTCTGATTGGAATACCAAAGGTAAAGAAGTCTTCCTTCCCCAAAGGTTGGGAGAGCTCTCCTTTGTATACTTTTATCCTTTTTTGGGCTAAGGATATGTTCAATGAAAAATATCCCCCATTGGATTCTTCTTTCTGTTTTCAAAATCCCTAAAAATGAAAACACCATCGAGCATTTACTTTCTCGGGCTTGCTAAAAATACACGAGATCGTATCATAATGGTGTCTTTCGGTGCCACCCTATATTATAGTTTGGAAGCTTCCCCACTATTGGTCACCTTTGTTCAGAGTATTCTACGATGAGTCTTCCTTGGATCCCCTAGATACCACTAGTCTAGTTACTTCCCTCAATATTGCCAATTTGTTGTTATTATAGCTATGATTCCTATCCCATGAGTTAGTTTCATTTTCTTCCAATTCAGCCCTACCATTATACTCTAAACAAAGGAAGTTTGACACCCCTATACTCCCCTTCCCCTGTTCCCCCATCCAGTGTTCTAGTCCCTAGATTGTCCCACACCTTTGATTATCCCCCTCATGCTTCTCTTTAAGGAAAAATTATTTCCTTGATTAGTTGTATATCTCCCTCTGTCGAAATCAACCCATATATTCTAGAGAATAGACCAAGAGGTCCCTGTATCCTAGTTTCATTCACCTTATTGATGAGTTCCTTGGACCACTTGAAAGGAGTCATTAGTTAATCTCAAGTTGGTTGTGTTTCACATGCTCGAATCCAGCTACATCATCACACCATTGAGATTCATACAAGGTATTGGTCCATGCATTATTTGATTCAAGAGCTCAGTTGTCACCTGACTCTAACACATTGGTGAGTTTATTATGGGACCCATATAGGTTCATGTCCCTTGTGATTTCTGGTTTGTGTTGGAAACAATGTTTAGAATCCCTAGAGAAATGCTTCTATGTAGCTCCAGTATTGATGCGGCATATTGTACCATAGATATTTTGTCTCCCCTTCATGGAATCCCTCCAGCTATTTACACTTCCAGATTCAACAGAGCATCGGTTATGAAGATATTGCATTCCAAGAGAATGGTGTTGTTCCTATGCATCCGTTCTTCAGATCAACAGTGTATTCAGTCTCTCATTGAGGCCATTATTATGTAAAATCAGTTGTATATATATTGATCAACTCCCATATTTTTAAGACTTGATCCCATTATTTATTCTTTTGGCATTGTTACGAGCATGGGTATGCCCGCCTCATCCATATACATGTCATACATTATATGTATTTCACCCATTGTTGGGAACCATTAATATAAAAACCAAAATCCACCATGGTTCGAACAAGGAAGCACCACTTCTCCACAAGTCTCTCCAATGTCTCCACTATCTCCATGATCCTATGATGTCTATCATCCATACGATGAGCTCCTACCCTCACACATCAGGGGACAATCCGTTAACACAAAAAAATGTTCACCTAGCTCTACATGGTCTAAACCACAAACACACATTATTTTCCTACCATATTTCCCTTACTTTTTACCTTCACAATTATGGTTTACCTTCATTCTCTCTCAAAAAGGCCAAAACCCCCAAAAAATGGCCAAAAACCCAAAAAAGGCCAAAAAACCAAAAAAGGACAAAAAATTGAAAAAAGGGATTAAAACCCTAAATAGGGTTTCAAAACCCTAAAAGAAAGAAAATGTCACAAAACCTAAAAACATATTATAAAAATAGTGTGAAGGTCTCTATCAAAATGTTATTATCCCTTTTTCCATTATTATATTCCGTGAGTACCATGACACACCTTTTTCTCTTGGAGTATTCACACCCCATTTTTTCCATCATCCTATTTCCATACTATCCCCATTTGGTACGTTGAGACATCCTCTATACCAGCCATCCCGTGGAGAGGCATACCACTTCCAAGAACGGGCACTGTAGCCCATTTTCAAGAGAAATAAGGTATAACTTTCATGTTTTTTATTTTTATTTAGATTATATGTATGTATTTATTGATTTCATTTTAAAAATATCATTTATTGTTGTAGATTTCTTCAATGAAATCTACCCTACTGTACCATTGATAGAAAATAGGTGCTTTTGCATGTAGCAGGGGTGAAAACCCCGCTACACTTTTTATTACTCCATGCTTCCTGTGGTATTTTATCCTTGACAATATTTTTGGGGGAATGATTCAAAATATATACTGCACAAGCTACAACTTCAACCCAATATTCATTTGGTAGATGTTTAGCTTTCATCATGCTTCTTTCCATTTCCATTATTGTTCTATTTTTTCTTTCTGCAATACCATTTTGTTGTGGTGTATAGCTAGTTGTAAAATTTCTTTCGATGCCATTTGTTTTGAAAAAATCAAGAAATAATTGGATGTAAATTCTTTGCCTCTATCTATTCTTAGAATTTTAATGTAGTCTCCACTTTGCTTTCAACCATGACTTTAAACTGCTTAAACATTTCAAAATCTTCTTATTTGTGTTTCAAGAAATATACCCCAGTTTTCCTGGAATAAGAATCTATGAAAGTTATGAAATACAAGCTATTTCCAATCGAAGGTGTCTGCATATACCCACACAAATATGAATACACAATTTCAAGTGGAGATCTTGCTCTATATGACTTACCAACATGAAATGATTCTCTATGCTTCTTACCAAGAATGCACCATTCACAAAGTTTGTTTTGTTGTTCAATCAACGATAAACCCTGTTGAAATAATGGAGAATACTGAGAGGGGGGGCTGAATTAGTATTGTAAATTTTTACATTTTAAAACCACATTTATTATTTACTTATTAAAACACACAATCAACAAGAACAGGCTAAAAACAAATTTATCATGGAATCCCAATTGGGTAAACCACCAATACTTCCTATTACTACAAAATTGTTATTTACAAATAGTTTTTCCTGCTACTACAGACAAGGATGGTATCACGCCCTATTCACCAGCAACTATTGGAAGGAGGATACAACCCCTAGTTTTATCAGGTACTACTGAAAGGAGGCTACAACCCCCTGGTTTCTCAGCTACTATTGAAAGGATGCTACGACACCCTATTTTATCAACTACTACTGAAAGGATGCTATGATACCCTATTAACTAGCTACCACTGGAAGGAGGCTACAACCGTATGCAGGCTTATTACCTTCCCTAACACCACCCTGCCACCCTAGACTGATATTTTATCAGTCTTCTATCCACTATTTGGAATCTATTATTCGTAAACATAGAGACAATTAATTTCTTCAACACTATGTCAATAAATACCCTCATGTTTTATGCGGATGCCTCTCTTCACAGTTGCAGATGTACCTTTTCACCATTCTAAATCCACACAACAGGAATTTTGACCTAGTTAGTAGAAACCTAGATTCTAGAATAATTTCACATACAGTCTCTTGGTTATACACTTGGATATTCTAATAGGAGAAATCATTATTAGGTGTTGGCTATTTTAAACACCTCTATAACGGTGGAGAACAAACCAAACTTAAATTGTTTTTAGGATTTCACTCCCATCCTGGTGGTTAACTCACCTACATGTTGAACTAGTGAAATAGCTTATAGTCATTGATCTAAGCCATGCTTTGATATGGATCATTGAAGTATGTGACCCCTACTTAATTTCTCTAATTTCCATTTTGACTTTCTCCATGCTAGTTCACCTAGAAAAATTATTTCCAATCTTTGATTAAAATCCTCCTTTAATCTTCATCCTTCAAACTTTAAGCACCTACCACATTCCGCACATTTCAAAAGTTCATTAATCCACGTATGTTGAATCAATGGAATCACTCTTCGTCGTAGATCTAATTCTGATTAGATATCCTCTGTCGAAAGATGCAAGCCTTTAACCAATTTTGTAGATATGAAAATTTACTTCCCATGAGCATGTTAGATCTACAGAATTTACCTCCTCCCTTGATCTTTCCTCATCACCAATCCTAGTCATTGGAACATGCAATCCTTTAAGTTGTTTCCACAAATATGAAAGGTTCTTTCATCCATTCATGTTTAACTAATGAAATTATTGTCCACCGGAGATCTAATTCAATGATCAATTTCAGCCGTCGATCATGACCCTACTTTCTTGTTGCTTTTTTATCAACGAAATCTCCTATATCCGTTGATCTTCATTCACCTATAATTTCCACCATCCGATATTGAGTTGTGACTTTTTGCACTTTTAATTCTCGCATTCATCCTACGTCATTGATCTTTTTCCTGGGCTTTTTGTGATCGTTGATCTTCAAGATCATGGGATGCGGAATGTAAAACTGTGATATTTCCCACAGTCTATTAGAAATTTTCTACCTTCCTCTTTCTGGACTTTCCTTTCTGCGTTGTGGAAGGTGGAAGTCAAATACTCAACATTTCAAAAAAATGAGCTTATGCTTTTCCTATTTCTGGACTTTCCTTTCTGCGCTGCAGAAGGTGGAAGTGGGAAAATCAACTTTTCAATTATTTCGACTATTTCCTTTCTGAACTGCAGAAGGTGAAAGTCAAAAACTCATTTTTTCAATGATTTCAACTTTTTTCTTTTTGCACTTTCATACCTGCACTTCCACTTCCGCAATTTTTCACAGATCCTATGAACCATCGATCTCCTACAACTACGCTTCTGATCATTGATCTGATGATTGATTGTGGATCTCTTCTTTTGTATTCCTTCTGTTACAGAACTCTCCTACGACTGTCGATCTATTTAGGAATGCTTCTCAGACACCTGATATTTGTACACTTGTGGAACTCTTATCAACCTTATATCTTCTACAGATCTAATATCGATCGTCGATCTATACTATTTTGCAAAACTTCACCTTTTCCACCCATCCTTTGCGGAACTTATCTTCAACCATTGGATCTTCCTGCAGGAAGCTTCCTCACCGTTCATTTCTAAACTATTGCAGAACTTCACTATTTCTTTAGGAAATCCTCTGCGACCATTTCTAACAATTATGAAGATGAACACAGAGAATTGCATGTTGTTGATTATAAAGTAAACACTCTTGCATATATAGTTTCTCTGTTCTTTGATTGTCTAACCAACTTTGTCATTCATACCGCATCTCCACTTCCACTCGGCCTCTATTCTTTGTTTCTTTAACCATTGTTACACATAGTTTTTGCATTCTCCTCTCCATACTCTTTCTTTGCTCTCTACACTTCTTCAAATCTTTATGTCAAGTATGCATACAATCAATTTTTCTTAGTCTCTATGCTGCCACAAAGACTCAACCTTCTCCTTTTTCATTGCTGAACTTCTCTTGCTACCATATCCACTGGTTATTCTTTTTCCATTCATGAACACCTTTGACCTCAATGGAAACTACATTCTCAACAATCTCCCCCTTTTGAATTGATGGCAATATATAAACCTTCTCCCCCTTTGACAACAATGACAAAAGGATAACCTGTTATGCCATTGAGGATTTATTGTCTTTCTTCTTTCTGACAACTCCCCTATCATCATATATCTCCTTGAGATTGTGCCTCCTCTTCTATAACTCCACTGAGTATATGATCCCCTTTAATGTTATTTTCAATGTTCTCTTTAGATCATGAGATATTTTTTTAGAAAAGAATCTCACAATCATCACTAAATCCTTTATATTCATCTTCATTGGTGTATTGTTTTATATCTCCATCTTGTTTTTCCTCATAATGGATGTCATCCTTATTTATGGAACTATTATGCTCATCACCATATATGGTGTTAGTTTTTCAACATTAAGCTAGCATTATGATCTTAGGATCTTTTCACTGAGAGAATAACAAGCACAGCAATAAAACATAAGCACATCACAAGAGACAAGAAACACAAAGAGTTTTCCTCGGGGAAACCATAAAGGAGAAAACCCCGCAACTTCCTCAGAGATAGAATCAGCACCAAAACAGTAAAAGCCCAAAACAGTAAGATGATCTCCACACAGTAGCAGTCTCTTTCTCTCACACTGAGAGAGATTCTCCTCTCTTACTCATGCGCCCCAATGAGTGAGTATGAGTGTTCCAAGTGAGATAAATAGAGAGGCTCACTCTCTATTTATATTCTTCCGTTCACTTGAAGTGCACTCCAACATGTCGGCCTCACTTAACAATTACTTACTAGAGTCGACATCTCTAGGAGTGTCTAATAACCCTAGTTCCCCACCACTTGTGGGGAATTTGGCTCCTCTGACCAATAGGAGGGTAACACAATGGTCGGGACTATTGCCCCGACTTAAAATGACTCACCTAGGGCCGACTTCACTAGGATAGTCTAATAAACCAAGGGCCCCACAACTATGGGGAATTTAACCCTTGACCAATAAGAGGGTTACCCACAATGACTTGACATGAATTTCTCATTATAGAAACTTCCTGGAATAAACATCGGGGTATGACATGACTCAAATACATTACAATACATCCTGGAATGAACATCGGGTTACAATAGATAAGAAATACAAGTGAATACATTCTGAAGTTACAATTACATCAACACTCCCTCTTAACTAGGAAGGTATTCTCTTGACACAATTTATCAGCACAAGTCTTCTTCTCTGTATCATCTAGGTCATCGTCAGGTCTTTGTCATATTCAAAGTCATCTTCATCTTCAATTCATCTTCATCTGTAATTCATCTTCATTTGTAAGTCATTTTCATTTGGATTTGGATCATCACTTGATCTAGATCATCACTGAACATTGTCACTGGATCTGGATCATCACTCAATCTGGATCATCACTGAAAATCATCATCAGATCTAGATCATTACTCGATCTAGATCATCACTAGACATCATCATCAGATCTGGATCATCACTCAATCTGGATCATCACTCGATCTGGATCATCACTCGAACTAGATCATCACTGCTAGATCATCATCACTGGATCTCGATCATCACTGGATCTCAATCATCACTTGATTTGGATCATCCCTGGTGCTATCTCATGATTCTTCTCGTCACGGGAAGTTCTACAGAGCCAGTCCTTTTTCATACTAGATGTATCATCTCAGAGCTAGTCCTTTTTCATACCAGATGAGGTAGCTACTCAGAGCTAGTCCTTTTTCATACTAGATGAGTCTTCCCAGAGCTATTCCTTTTTCAAACTAGATGAGGCATCATAGAGCTGGTCCTTTTTCATACCAGATGTGGCATCTACATAGAGCTAGTCCTTTTTCAAACTAGATGAGTCTTCCCAGAGCTAGTCCTTTTTCAAACTAGATGAGTCTTCCCAGAGCTAGTCCTTTTTCAAACTAGATGAGGCATCACAGAGCTGGTCCTTTTTCATACCAAATGTGGCATCTACACAGAGCTATTCCTTTTTCAAACTAGATGAGTCTTCATAGAGCCAACCCTTTTTCATGATGGATGTGGCATCCTAACAATGGAAGGAACCAATCCTCTCACCATGTCACTGCCCTTACATCTGACCTGCTCATCGAAATGGCCAACACTCACATCTGACATGGAAGGAACTTAATCCTTTAGCCATGAAAGAATGGTTCAGCCCTTACATCTGATCAAGTGGGAACACACCCCTCTATTACATCAGAATGGCTACTCAGTTTTTACACTGAGTGTTCCTGGTAACTGACCAGGTGCCTCCATTCCTAGAATGGCAATTGCCCTTACATCTGTCCTACTCGACAGAATGGCCAGCACTCATATCTGACATGGAAGGGAGAAACCCTATAACCATGACAGAATGGCTCAGCTCTTACATCTGACCATGGAAGGAACCAATCCTCTCACCATGTCAGAATGGCTATGGGTCTCATCACTTTCTCTTGGAGGGAAATTCGATCTGGAGAACACCAAGCTTATCCCTGAAGTACTCGAACTTTACTCTGGCCATTTCTAGCATAGAATCACATCAGGGCTGATTACGTCCAAGGATAACCTGTGAGTTTTTCCAGGACCAATTACATCCGAGGACAACGTACAAGATGTTTACGTCTGAGCAACCTACGAGCTTCGCCAAGATTTATGCTCGAACAACCTGTCTTACCAGCTATGCTAGAACTCCCTCTTTTGAGAGATCTTGATCTGCATCACAAATTGGAGCTTCACTGCTCCTCTCTGCATCATACCAAAAATGCAAGTCAGATCAATCAAATCAAATAGTAGTTTTCAAAAGAAACATACTACCTCCCAAATCACAAGTGGCAACATCTTTTGCCTCTACTGTACTCAGTGCCATGCAGGAATCCATCCTGTTAAACCAAGAGATCACACCTGATCTCATACTGAAGTAGCACCTCGAAGTGCTCTTCCTATCAATACAAATCCACATAGCCCTGTAGGTTGATCTTCTGATTCGTATCATACTTGAGCCCATACTCAACTGTACCATTCAGGTACCTCAATGCATGCTTTGCAACCATCAAGTGAACATGTCTCAATGTGTTCACAGCAAGGCAAATGTCTGGTCTCATGTTCATTAGGTACATCAATGACCCAATCATCTGACAATACATCGTAGCATCAACCGACTCTAATGAAGCATCACTCAATAGCTTCAAGTTTGATGCCATAGGTGTGGCCATAGCTTTGCAGTCCATCATCCCAAACCTCTTCAGGATATCTACTGCATACTTCCCTTGTCCAAGGAAGATTCCATCTGTACTCTGCCACACCTCCATACCTAGAAAGTAATGCATCATACCCAAGTCCTTCATCTCGAACTCAGCAGCAAGCTTTCTCTTTGTATCAACAATCAACTCATCTGTACCTGTCACAAATAGATCATCTACATATAGTAGGAGCATCACTGGGTTTCATTCCTCAATCTTGTAGTAAAGGTTGGAATCTGCTTTACTCTTGGTAAAGCCTAGAGTCATCAGTAATCTGCCCATCCTGTCGTACCATGTCGAACCTCAATATATTCTGTAGTCACTCCCTCTGAAGCGGAGCATCATACTCCCTCTGTCTTCTATACTCTATGCACTGAAACATTCTATACCAGAGTGACGAGTAGCTTCCTATGCTACTAATATTCTATGTGACCATCTAGTATATAGACTTGCATATTCAACCTTGTAGTAAAGGTTAAGATCTTCATCAATCTCATCATGTATGTGTTTCAACTCTTACTAGCTGCAAATGTCTCTTCGTAGTCTAGGCCTTCCTTTTGTGAGAAGCCTCGTGCTTCCATCTTCTCTTCTCTTCTTATGAGTCGAGCTTCTTCTTCTTCCTAGAGTCTGCTAAAAGTAATCACTTCCTTCTGGCACACATTCCTCGAATGAATGAATCCCATGATCCTAGGAGGCCATTCAAGGTGGCGATCACCACTTCTGCATTCTTCACTTCTTCTTTTACCGCTTCAAGTTGTTCTTTGATTTGGGGGACCCTTATGACTGCATGGTCTCTACATTCTGGATCTTCACATTCTTCAACTGGTTTCTTAAGGTCATATTCTGATTTCCGTTCTTCCCTTCAAATAGCTTGGTCAAGGAATCAAAACATCATCGATGTCTTTAGGGAGACACTTGTAATACAAGTTGATTCATGACTGAATTAGCAATGATATTCTTGGCCTTGACCAAGTTCTTATTGAGTAAGGCTTTGAGCCTCATCTCCCTCTGGAACTAGAACCTCTATACTCATGTAGGTGTCCAATCCATTTTCTTTAGAGAGATAAAATGCTTCTATACTTGGAATTTTTCAACTTCACCAAGCTTATCATCAAGCTGATGTGATAGATCACTTTAAAATGAGAACCTCAAATGAAAATAGCAAAGGATTAGATCTTACCGATTTGAGGTGTCCGTCCTGGTTCTGGAGCTGGCTGATCTAGGGTTTGTCACAGAAAACCTAGTTTTCAAAACATGGAATATTTCAGATCTGATTGGATAGACAGATATTTCTCTTCAAATGGAGCTTTCCAATGTACTTCTTTTCTGAAAACAATGGAGGGAAGCTCCCAGAATAGGAAGCCCTAATTTTCCAATTTCTTCTACAGATATTCCTGATACTCTTTCTGTGATATCTCTGAAATTGATACTCTTTTATGTCTTAAATTTATCACTGAGGTAACCTCGCATATATCGGATCAAACACCATATGTTTCATCAGAATTGGTTTCACCATTTCGGATTTATGATCCTTTTCCCAAGGTGACTTTTTACAGGACTGTTCAGAACATCGAAGTTGTACAGCATGCCACGTGTCACTGGTTCATCTTCCGAGTCTGATATTTGGACCAATGAAATTATAGTCTGTTCCATTTCCATAACATCTTCAGGAATGCCATTTGGACCTCTGTAGCCCAAGATATTTCAATTCTCCCCAGGTGTCCTATTTAGGGATGAATTCTGGAAGAGGCTGGAACCCTAACTTGGAGGGATCATATCTCCCAGAATATATCGAATCGAAGGCTGAGTTTTGGACACAGTATTCATCAGGACTTTATATTCGACCCTTGAAAGTTTAAGATTATGAGACTTTTCCAAACTCGGAATATATCGAATGTACCACAACAGATCAGTTTTAGTATTTAGGTTTTTTCCTAGCTCGGGGTCAAACTAGGGTTTGACTTTCCCAGAGTTTCACCCAACCAAATTTCTTGATCCAGGTCTCTAAAATTCGGTTTTGATAAGGGAACAATTATATTCTGGTCTCACTCAAAAATTCCTCTTCTATAGAAAGCCCTAATTTCTGCATCGAAAACTAAAAATGCTCGGAATCAATTTCCGCTTCGACAGAAAGATACGCCCTTTAATGGAGAGTCATCCTAGCATACTTTTGCTGATAGATTGTGGAGAGAGACCAAAAAAGTAAGAAGACCTAGTTTCTGTAGCTGCACAATGTCTTCTTCTCAGGTTAGCTCTGATACCATGTTATTTTTTCAACATTAAGCTAGCATTATGATCTTAGGATCTTTTCACTAAGAGAATAACAGGCACAGCAATAAAACATAAGCACATCACAAGAGACAAGAGACAGAAAGAGTTTTCCTCATGGAAACCATAAAGGACAAAACCCTGCAACTTCCTCAGAGATAGAATCAGCACCAAAATAGTAAAATCCCAAAACAGTAAGATGATCTCCACACAGCAGCAGTCTCTTTCTCTCACACTGAGAGAGCTTCTCCTCTCTTACTCATGTGCCCCAATGAGTGAGTGTGAGTGTTGCAAGTGAGATAAATAGAGAGGCTCACTCCCTATTTATATTCTTTTGTTCACTTGAAGTGCACTCCAACATGTCGGCCTCACTTAACAATTACTTACTAGAGCCGACATCTCTAGGAGTGTCTAATAACCCTAGTGCCCCACCACTTGTGGGGACTTTGGATCCTCTGACCAATAGGAGGGTAACACAATGGTGGGGACTATTTCCCTGACTTACAATGACTCACCTAGGGCTGAATTCACTAGGATAGTCTAATAACCCAAGGGCCCCACAACTAATGGGACCATAACCCTTGACCAATAAGAGGGTTACCCACAATGACTTGACATGAATTTCTCACTATAGAAACTTCCCGGAATAAACATCGGGGTGTGACATGACTCAAATACATTACAATACATCTCGGAATGAACATTGGGTTACAATAGATAAGAAATACAAGTGAATACATTCCGAAGTTTCAATTACATCAACATTTGGAGACCTCACTGATTGTTGGAAAAAACCAACCAACAAAACCTCATCGACAAGGGTTCTCTCTCTATCGATGCCCAACCAGCGTGATATCCCTAAGCACAGGTCCAGACGGGTTTCACCCTTCCTAGAAACACCAATAGAGTGTATGAACTCTCACCCGAGATGTTGGAGGAAGAGTTGTCAGAACCAAGTTTTCGGTAGTAAGAAGGGAGGATAGGGCACCAGTGACTCAACGGCACAGTCATCAGATTCTTCAAAGATATTTAATTAGTATCACAACATTCATCATAGATCTATCAGCATAACTAATGGATTCATTTATTCATTGCAGTAGTGTCATTCATTCATACAACAGATTCAAAAAACATCCATCATTGACATCGCAACACATAAAGATAGAAAATAAATAAGAGACAATATCAATTAAGGGAAACATCCTTCATGTCATATTACTTCTGTGCAATAGATATGAATCATACAGTACTTCTCCATAGCAAGAGAATGATCACAATCCAGGATTCGATAGCTAGTCGACACAGACAGAGGCAAAACAGCTTAAGAATAAAATGAAGCGACCATATCACACATAGCTATTAAATCACAAAATGGAGTCATCAATTGATATTTTGCATCAATGATCTTTGATTATATACAATTTCAATTCTAATTCTATAAATAGTCTTGCACCTTTACATCCAAGGTCCAATTCTAACTAACTTCTAATAAACTAGTGACCTATATACACAAAATGTGTTCAATCGGTACAAAATTGCATAAGAAATTCCAAAAACGGTTATTCTTCCACCTATCACACTGATTTTGTCCTGCATGGTGTCACATGAGCTTACATAGCCTCCACGGTGCTGCACAACTAACTTACCAAAAAACCATACCAACAGGCCCCCAACACAGTCTTGTGGCTTGTCCTAGAGCCATGTCAGGTAGATAGGGTGCACTCCGTTGTCTTGGTCTTGAAGTCCTCGAACTACTGTGATATCTCATGAACTTGGAGCTAGACTTGTTCAGTTTTATCTCGACAATTTATCATATCCTATTTCAGTGGGTGCACCTCCCCAACCTTTCTATCCACCATCTTCTTGCCTTTCTATACCTCATGCAGTGCAGCGACTGCTTTAACAGCCAACTGCCTGCCAATTTCTTGGAATTCCTCCAGTTGAGTGTTGTACTTGTGCTGGCATTCTTGGGTTCTAGAGTCTCTCTATTGCAGGTCCTTCAACTCTTCGAAGTGCGTAATATGAACCATGAGAGGCATTTCTCTTAGCGACATCTTCAACTTCATCAATTGGGCTTCAGCTTCTCATGCTTGCTTGATCAATTGGTCTTGTTGGTCATCCTAGATGACACTTTGCTAGAACTAGGTTGTTGCCTCGGTAATCATCTTCACTTCCTGCTCCATATCTTCAAACTGAGCCGTGATCTCTTAGATGGTATTTTTCCGCTCGTCAAACTGCTCAAGCGGTGTGTTAGGGTAAACAAGAAAATTCAACAGATTGTTGGTCAATTGGAGCTGGGGAATAACTTCCCCCAGGTGCTTGGCCTTGGAAACTGCAGTGAGTTCTATTGTGCTTTCATAGATGTGTTGACATGCCTCATCAACAGCTTGCTCAACCAAGCCACAACTAGCACAGAGATATGCTTTCTCATCAACGAGGCGGTCTTACTCCTTCTTTAAATCAGTGATTTATTCGGTAGCTTTCTGTTGCAGCTCATCATACGCTTGTTTCAGTGTGGCAATCTCCTATACCTTTTCTTCCACAAACTGCTCTTTGACCTTCCATAGCTCATCAGCTTCTACCTACAGCTTCTTAGCCGCATCCTGTGACTGTACATACCCATTGCTAAGATCCTTATGCCTGTTAGCGAGCTACTGGCCAGTGACTTGCTGTAGCTGTACTAGAACCAGAGTAGGTAACTTATTGAGATCAAAATCAATGCTCAGTAATGGTTGCAGAAACAAGTTCACTTCTTCACTACCCATGTCGATTGCAGTCGGGGGAAATTGAACGTTCCTAGCCCACGGCTCAGTGCTAATCATCGGGAATTATTACATTACAGCCCTCTCTAGTGTCATTTTTTAAACAACATCATAAATAGAATCTAACTTAGCTCTTACTGCATTGAACCCTTCTTGGTTGGAATAACACATGGCTTGCACCACGGTATCAAATGAGTCTATGATAGCCTTGATGAGCCGCTACAGTTGGTTCTCCATCATAGAGCGGGAGCTGCTACCCGTGTTGAGGCCTATGTGCCTCTTGGTTCTGTTCTCCTCAAAGATGCACTCTGCTTTTGGATCAGATTCTGTCGATGAATCTCCATCGGAGTCATGAATACTTTTCTCTTATTGGATAGGATCATCAGGGGCTGCTGCTGGCAGCTCCATAAATATCTCCTCCGTGCTCACAGAGTCACACCATTTAGCCAGCCACTCCTAAACTACGGCATCCAATTCTTCATCTATGATTTTATAAGCCATAGGCAGCCATTGCTTGTTGGGGTCCCGTCGTTCTTGGATATAAATGGAATGAGTCCCGATAGCAAACTGAAGGATCCTATGATATTTGACTATTGCGGCATTGGATAACCAAGGAACCTTGATGGCTACGACTTGCAACGCTTCGCAATAGACCCAAAATGGATCGCACAGTTCGTCTGTCGACTGGTCTCCTAGACCCACCACAAGTTATGATACCATGAGCCTTTGCACACTTCCACAGTAGCGACTGACATCAGCTGCTAGTCCTTCAACTCCATCTATGTGACTAACGCGATGAGAATCAACAACCAACTGTAGGAAAAGGGTCATGTTATCACCAACCTTGTAGTTTCCTGTGTGAGGTGGATCAAGGATGGATGGTAGAGGGGCAAGCAACTAAGGAGGTGGAACCAAGACTGCCTAGACTCCCAAATGGATGGTTGTCATGCCAATCAACGTAGCCTTCACTTTATGTTATCTAAGTCTAAGACAACAACGGGGTAGACCCGGATCTACTCCTGATAGGAGAGATTAGACCTAGACACCAGAACAGATCAAATGTGGCTTTGAGGTACGTAAGGTGTAAGGTAAATGGAAACCCTAGCTCTAGGGTTTAGGTACTAGCAACTAATGGAGATGACCACTGTCTTGGGAAACATAACTGTGACAAGGTGAGCAAGGACAGATTTGGGACTGTCTAGTACCAAGGAGACTTACTCAGTGAAAGACATGTAACTTGAGTTATCAATGAATGTTAGCAAAGAGAATGGGAGTAAGATCAATTTAGGGCTAGAAATAGAGATAGGAGATCAGTGCCTTTCATGCATTGGGAAAGGGAGTCAGTATTAGCACAACATTTTAGTGAACCCACCTGGGATATACCCTGATCTATGGACCCAGAAAAGGATTTGGTCCAGAATATTTAGTTACAGGAAAATTAGCAAAAGGAGGGCTAGCGCTAGGGCTTGGAGAGGCATATCTGTAGATATAGAGCCACCAGGAGACTATCAGCTCAGCATTAGAGGGGAAATGACATTAGGATGGCCCAATCTACAAACCCAAGTTAAAAAACTTTAGGAAAGATCATATCTGAAAAAAGTCAAAATCTGATGAGGGGGGCTAAGAGGCTGAAAGTCAGTTTTTCAGATCTAGGGAAACCTGGCAGGAACTAGCTCAGCATTGGAGGTGTTCTGGAGTGCTCAAGGCCTGATCTATAAGCCTATCCTGTCAGATTTCTGAAAAAGTAAACTCTGGAAAAGTCCATTTTTTAGTGAAGGCGCTAGGGTTGTTTTCAGTCTAAAACTCAGATCTAGGTCAAACTTCCATGAATATGGACAGTGTTGAGGGTGATTTGGACTGCGTGGGACCCGATCTATCAGTCTAAAAATTCAAAAATGAAAAAAATTCAAAACCTTAGCAGGTCAAATTTTTAGTGGGGTGTTATGCAGTTTTCAAGCTAAAAATCAGATCTAGGTCATCCAATAGGAATTTGAATTGGGTTACAGTAAATTCAATGAAGGGGATGCCTGATATAAACCCAAAAGTGGTTTGGTCAAATACCGAAAGGTTCCCAGTTTTAGTACTTTTTAGGGTTTTTAGTATTTTAGGAGTTTTCAGAAAAATGGAAGGAAAAGTAGGTAGAATGGATTTAGATCTGTTAAGGAGAAGAGAGTTACCTATTGGATCATACCTAGAAATGCTTGTAGAAGTCTTAAAAGTGATGATATTTTCTATCCCAATCAATTCTGGAAGATCCAAGTGATTTCTATGATATATGTAAGCTCCAAGCCACCAATGCGCCCCCTACCCTGCATGAGCAAATGTCAACAATATCAGATTTGCTAAGACAAGATAAAGAAACCAAATGTTACAGGAAAGTAAAAATAAGTAATCATAGATCATATTGAAACTAATGAAAACCCCTTGATCCAAGATGAAGAAAACTGACAGAGTTGAGGTCCCCCTGCAAAAACGCTCAAGCCAAAATGCCCTCATGTAGACAAAACAATGATAGCATAAAAATATAGATCTCACCTGAATTTCCACAATTCTAGGAAGCAGAATACTATCCAATCACCATTTGAGAACATCAGATGCAAAGCAGATCCAGAAAATATCCACGAAAAAATCTTTTCTATTATTCAGATCCAAGAGCCAAAGACCCCCTACAAATGAGAAGCACTCTCCTTTAAATAGAAATGAGAGAACCACAATCATAATCAAATCCTAACCACTTTCAAAATGAGTGGCTAAGATTAAAAGATAAAATTTTCTAATCAATGGTTGAGATCAGCTCAACATACAATACATTGATCAATGTAACCATAAAGTACCAAAGTGGACTAAATCACCCATAAAGAGGGTACCCCACTGAACAAGAAATAAATGAAGCACGTGGTGAGTCCAAGGAGTGTTGACTAAATCCATCTGGGTGTCCCCATGGCACAATAAAATAAAATAATATTTTAATTCTTTGACTTTGTGCCTCCTTGAGGAAATCATGAGCCTCCCAAAAGCTCCAGAAAATAATATAAAAATACCCAAAAATAGGTGTGGGACCAATCAGGGGCTACAACTGCTGGAGAAGGTGTGGAGGACATCACTCTCATCATTATGACTCATGCCATGTCATTTCCTTGCCTCGGTAGCCCAAATCGATTTCTTCAATAGCCATTTAATCATTTTTTAATCTACCTTGGGAAACGTGAACCTACCAAAACAGCCTCCTAGGTTTCATGCGTTGTCAAACTGAGCCCACCAAGCTCTCTGGGAGGGGGGTACTATGGTACAAACAAGTGGCTACACCCCCTATGCCCATACAATGCCCTAGGATATCCATTTGAAACATCTCCCTGCTCAGACATATCAACCTGTGAAGAAAAACTGCATCAAAAAGGAAGATTGAGCTTGATCATATCTGCAAGTGCTTGGAACTTGAAATAAACTGTCTCATTAGACTCAAAGAGTCCAAATCCATCTAAGGTGTATACTTATAGCCCTCATAGGTCTCTATCTGATCATCAACCATATCCAATAAACAATATAAACATCTGTAAATGATCAGACACCAATAATAACTCAGATTATCATCCATCTACTGCAAGTGTTAAAAGGATAAGACATGCTCTACAACTCATTCAAGCAACAATCACAATAAGTAGTTGTCATTTCACTGGCGGTACATCAACAAATACATATATAAGGCTTTATTTATTATTACTTAGACTAGACTTTCAGGACTATACTCACTTCATAGCTGTAGTCAATTTGCTAGTGAAGGGTGAAGGATGAAATTGACAAGGATAAGTCAAAGGATGACTTCCTACTCAACATCATGACACTTTGGATATGAAAAGGGAATACTCACTATAACCAATGTCGTGCAAACAACAACACATGGAATGGCAGTTCCTCACAAATGGGTGAGTTGTTTAGAGAGTGCTTATTCAACTTAGGCATCATGATTACATCAAACTTGATCCAGGTTCGTTACCATCAATTTTATTCCATGGCATTTTTTTCCTATATGACCCTTTGGGACTTCACCAGTGCTTAAAAGCATAGCTAATCGCAACTTTCATCTGGGACATATTTATTTTATAAGGTCAACAATAAGTGGATATAGCATATTTTTAACCATTGCTTTTTTGGACCTTTTCTTATACCCTTCAAGGGGTAGTTTAGCATTTCATTGCTCTTTCCCTTTTTCACATATGTTAAGAAACATAGTTTTATCATTTCATTTTCCATGGGCGCAAATTCAAAATTTCAAATACAGGTAGTACATGAGCTTTCAATTTTAGCCAACAACATCTCAAGTGACTAGCGGGAGTTTTGCACAGTGCCAAACATCGGGACAACCAACCAGAATGATTTAGGCATACAATCCAACTCACCAAAGGAAAGTTTTGTCACCAACTCAGAGCCAAGACACAATATAAATAGGGAGGCTTGTCCAACAAAGGTTCTAGTGGGGGAAAGGGTCCTCCATGCCATAAGTCAAGAATTCGGTCAGGTTGAAAACAAAACTAGAAGGAAACAGATGGGTGGAGATATTGAATAATGAAACCAATACTAGCAAGCCAAAACAATGGTGGGAATGACTACCTCTATTCTCCCTAAGGAGGGTAAAACCAATGAGTATAAATCAAGAACTTCCAATTCTAAGTAGGGACATCAATACATAATACAAGATACATCCAAGTCCATATAATCATGACCGCCAGATCATGACACCACATATTAATACATGTCACAAAAATGAGTATAAGAGCAATGATAACCATAACACAATATAAAAAGATGAGTCATAATCATGCAATATAATCCATCTGAAACACCATTTGTCTAATGAGAAAGCACTGATAAAAAACTGGGCATCAATAACTGCTCTGTAATGACTAAATGGCTACATCGGTCCTCAAGTCTGAGTGTCCTGAGACTCAGTCCTAACATGGAAGAGTACAATAGTCCACTTATACAATAATGATCCATCAAAAAATCTCATCTCATCATCTCATATGTAAGAGATCTGGCTGAAAAAATGTACTGCGTCTGAAAAATAGAATATGGTAGCCTAGCTACTATATATGTGATAACATCTGGCTCTAGCTGGGACAAGTGATCTGCTGAAAAGAGCACTTGAGAACCTCAAAATCTCTGGTCCTCGCACTCTACTTCTTGCATCCTTGATCAATCCATCCAACTCTTCAACCACTACCAAGAATGTACTTGACTACCTGCAACATGTCCAGAGCTATACCAAACTCACAGACCGATCGTGAGAGCAATATGTGGATAATATATAAAATAATGAAAATAAAGATGCATGAAACTGAAAAGCAAAAAATAAATCTAATCTATAACCATAAATTTCAATAAAAGTATGATTTTTTAGTTTGCAGGAAAATAGAATTACACTAAGAGCTTCAAAGGTGAGCTTCAAACAACAAAGCAAGATTCTATACTACTGTCGGGAAAGGCTTATTCAGGTCCTACCTACTCGAATCTACCAAGAAAAGTGGGACTCGAGGCTAAGTGAGTTCAGGAATGTATCCCCTGAAATCCCTCTATTTGACAGGAAGAAAAATATGTTGTTTAGTACTGGTGACAAGAAAAAATACATCATGAACACAATGTTCTACAGAAAAAGGTCCAACCCAAAGGTCATTAGCTTGCCCTGATTGGAAATGCAGTAAGTGGTTTTGGATAAGGACTTGACTTCTAGCGGGAAACCTGTTCCTATTTACCGATTTGGGGATCACTTCAATGTTATGTATTGGCATGGGATGGACATCAACGATGTTTTGTGGTTGATGGGTGATAATCCTTGAGCTTCTCCTGGAAGGGACTACATCAAAACTGGGTGGACCACCATCAATAGGAATAGCTATGCTACCAACTAGGATCTCCCTAATCTCTTTCATTATCCCCTGTGTACTCACATTAGGCTTATCATTATGAGGAGATACTACATGTTTGACAATTTCTCCCATCGTCCAAAAATATCTATCTTCTTCCAAAGGATGAGGAATATGGGATATAATAGTACCGTGGCTAGATCCTTTCCCTGTAGGAACATGAATATGCATACCCTCTAGATTGGTTGGTTCTACTATAGGCTGTGGTGCAGAAGAACTAGGAATGTGAGATAGATCATGATTATGAAGACTGGATGACTCAGGTGGCAGGAGAAAGCTAGGAATGAGAGGATAAGCAGACAAGGCATTAATCGACATTGTTGAAGGAGTTTGAAAAATAGCGAGATTGTTGAGATTAAAATCTCCTTCGGGCACATCATTTATTAAGGCATAATCTTGCCAAATTAGATAGTTATCATGGAATTGAATTAGGATACCATCTTCTAAAGATAAATGAGATAATGACCTAGAAAAATCATAAACATGGGTGCTACTGACCTCATTATTAGCCTCTATTACACCAGATAATTCAAGATGGTTTTCCCATGGGTAAATAGGTTCTAGTACTTTGCTTTCTCTTTCTCTATTTTGGTCAGTTAAAGAAAACCACTCATTCACTCTACGAGGGATTCTTTCAACATGTCTAGCATCATCAACTTCATCAACCCCAATTATAAGTTTTGTTGCATGGTTTTGCTCGGGACCCGGGAATGGGATCTCATTTCTTCTTAAATCCTCTAATTCGTCTGAGCATTCACCTTCAAGCATTTCCAAGCTAATCATCTTGGAAATTTGAGTTATTTGATTTTCTTCCGAAGATAAGTCAGAGTCTTCCATTGCCAGAAACATGCTTTCAGGATGCCTATATTTCCACACTTTATTTGCATCTTCTACAAGATGGGCCTTAGAATTATTCAACAATTCTTCCCCATATGTGTTTTTAATCCCTTCTTCAAAAGTCTCCAAATGTTTCTCATAGCAGGGTTCCCTATTGATCTTGATCAAAGCCCCGTCATAGTTTGGGACACAAAGGTATGACAAGTCCATCATGAGGTATCCACCTAAACCAGTTGCCCACTTTCTAGTGTAGCTAGGGTTTTACCCCTAGCTTGTGCGAATGAGCACCTACTAAGGAAGATGGATTTCTTAGTAGCAGTTCAATAAAATGTAAATTAAAATCTATAACAGAAATAAAAACAAAATCTAAACATGTGCATGAAATAAAACAGTAAAATATAAAGAATGGTTTTTTATTGATATTACCTCCAATGTGGAGGTTGGTGAAGCCCTTTGCGCTGATCCGAGAGGTTGCTCCGAGCTCCAGCTGCTCCTTCTCTTTCTCCGGTGGTAGAAATGGGCCAAAAGGGGCTCTCAATGGTGAAAGTAGCTCAAAGAGTGAGCTAGGGTTTCAAGAGCTATTTTGGCAGAGTAAGGATGCTTGTGACTGTGGATGTGAAATAATGGGTCTCCATCACTTATTTATAGGTTTTTAGTGGTGGAGTGCTGGCCCATGGTTTTTGGAAACCATGTGGTTTTAGGGCAGCTTGTTTAGGGTTCTTTCCTCCTTTTTCCTCATTATTTTTTATTTGTTATTTTTTCTTCCCTTTTTAGGGGATTTTGCTATTTTTAGAGGAATTTTGGATATTTTGGAGGAAAAATGTATTTTTATGGCCTTTTGGAGGCTTTTTAGTGGGATTTTCAAGGTTTTCAAGGGAAACATGGTAGGAAAATGGACAAATGAGCCATATAGTGGGGTAGATAAGGTAGTGAACACTTTTTAGGTGTTAACATCTAGATAAAAGCATTCCATATGCTGGGGGGAAATAAATAACAACTACATCCATCATAGTGGAAATGTCCAAGCATGCAAACAGATCAGCTCTAAGGTTTTTGATCAAGCCATAGGTGGCACTCACCTTGAGTCTATGCCACAAACATTTCCATAAGGCCTAGTCACTTCCAAACCCATTTCCTTCATGACATCCAAAGGCATTACATTCATAGCTGCTCCGGAATCCAACATGCAATTATGCAGGAGCATATTCTGAATGTGCAAGGTTAGTTAAAAGGGAGGGTGACCACCATTCTTTCTTTCATAGATAACAGATTGTATGTTAACAAGTGGATCCTTTTCATCTTTGCTAAGTTGTATCCTCTCAAGACTCTGTATGTGATCGGATTCTAAAGCAAACTCAAGAGTTTTGTCTTGACCAATGCCATCAAAGAACTCTTCTACTTGGCTTCTTATAGAGGGAACATTCATCAGTTCAGTTATAGGGATATTACACATTATCTTTCTCAACTCCTTCTCGATGTCAATGTTCATATTCAAATCTCCTAAGGAAAGATCTTCTTCTTCCTTTTTTTCTTCGTTAATTACCTTTTGTTTGTCAAAGAAAGAAGGTTGGGGATCCACTCTTTGTTTATAAATTCTAACCTTTGGTTCTTCTTTCATTTCGGGGATGTTTATTACATAGCATGAAGGTTTAGGCTCATCATGAAAATCCTCTTCCTGCTCCTAGGTTTCTTCCTCTTGTTCCCATGGATCTTCCTCTAAGAGAATTCTTCCAAAGCTATCATAAAAGACAAATCATTGATGAAATCGATGTTGCTTGGTTGGTCATCAGGGTGACTGGTGTTTGTTGGCTCTTCATCATTTTCATCACACTAATTAACATTCCTCTTCTCAAGATTCTCTAGATACTCAGGCCTTCTTCTATTAGGATCTCTCTCAAGACCCCTATTGTTGTTCCAGTAAGTTCTAGGGCCATAAGGGTTTCTATGTCTTTCCGGATCATGGAAACTAGAAACATTTTTGGTCAAGACAGTCAGTTGTTTCACCATTTCTTGCATGGTTTCTAACGTGTCCTTTGCCTCTTTTAGCTCACTCACAGGCTCCTTAGGCTCTTGGAGCTTAGGCTCATATCTAGAAGTGGATGGGGCATAATGATCAAAGAATTTTTACTTGCCCATAGATATTGCATGTTGCTCAGCCATCTTTGCATTGAACTGGGCAGTCTTCAAGTAATTCGGATTTTTATCCTTTAAACTAAAACCCAACCAACCATCAAAAGAATTTAGATAATGGATAACAATTGTGTGGTCTTTTGGTCTAATTTCATCTGGGATATTTCCTACAGTATTGTCAAATCTCAGGTTGAATTCACAGACTGTTTCATTCTCCCTCTTCTTTATGTCAAACAGTTGATACAAGAGGAACTTCCCATCCAACTTGTGAGACCAATTAGTATTAATATTTGTGACAAAGTGTTCATAGCCATTGATGGATGAAGCAGGTAACCTATCAAACCACTTTTTCAAATCTCCTTCCAAAGAATACATTAGACCTCTCATGAATACATCTTCATCCATAGCTACATATGCTTCCATATGATCCTAGAATTTATCAATATGGTCTTCGATGGAGGTAGCTGAAACTCCATCAAAATTAGGAACCTTTTCGAAATACTTCTCATTCATGTCATGTGGGGCCCCCTGGATCAGGGAGAAATATAAAGGATATGCCTTGGCCTTCCTTCCAAAAATCCTAGGGTTTTGTGGAGGAGGAGCATTCTGATTTCCACTAGTGTTTGTTTCAGCCGTCGGGCTAGATGAAGTTGAAAGGGATCCCAAAGGATGATTTGAGGCAATAGTGGGGTTGGATACCTATATGTTTTTCCTTGCGTAAGTTATGGGGATTCCTTAAGGGTTTATGGGATGCTCTAGGAACTTAAGATTAATATATTGTGTACAATCCTCAGTGGAGTCATGGGGTGGAGTCTGCAGGTGAACCACACAAGTAAATCACCAATAAAAGAAATGTCGTAGGGAAAGGTTAGGTATGTTGAACCAAGGTAGGTCTCTACCTCCCTGGAAACGGTGCCAAAATGTTATCACCAACCTTGTAGTTTCCTGTGTGAGGTGGATCCAGGATGGATGGTAGAGGGGCAAGCAACTAAGGAGGTGGAACCAAGATTGCCTAAGCTCCCAAATGGATGGTTTTCATGCTAATTAAGGAATACTTCAATTTATGTTATCTAAGTCCAAGACAACAACGGGGAAGACCTGGATCTACTCCCAACAAGAGAGATCAGACCTAGACACCAGAATAGATCAAATGTGGCTTTGAGGTATGTAAGGTGTAAGGTAAATGGAAACCCTAGCTCTAGGGTTTAGGTACTAGAAACTAATGGAGATGATCACTGTCTTGGGAAATGTAACCGTGATAGGGTGAGCAAGGACAGAGTTGGGATTGTCTAGTACCAAGGAGACAGACTCAGTGAAAGATAGGTAACTTGAGTTATCAATGAATGTTGGCAAAGAGAATGGGAGTAAGATCAATTTAGGTCTAACGCTAGATATAGGAGATCAGTGCCTTTAGTGCATTGGGAAATGGAGTCAGTATCAACACAACATTTCAGTGAAACCACCTAGGATATGCCCTGATCTATGGACCCAGAAAAGGATTTGGGCCAGAAGATTCAGGTTACTGGAAAATTAGCATAAGGAGGGCTAGCGCTAGGGATTGGAGAGGCAGATCTGCAGATCTAGAGCCACCAATATATTATCAACTCAGTGTTGGAGGGGAAATGAGATCAAGATGGCCCGATCTACAAACCCAAATCAAAAAATTTCAGGAAAGATCAGATCTGAGAAAAAGTCAAAATATGATGAAGGGGGCTAGGGGGCTGAAATTCAGTTTTTCAGATCTAGGGAAACCTAGCATGAGCTAGCTCAGCATTGGGGGTGTTCTGGAGTTCTCAATCCCTGATCTATCAACCTAGCCTGTCAGATTTTAGAAAAAGTAAACTCCAAAAAAGTCCAGTTTTCAGTGAAGGCGCTAGGGCTGTTTTCAGTCTAAAACTCAGATCTAGGTCAAATTACCATGAATATGGACAACATTGAGGGTGATTTGGACTGTGTAGGACCTGATCTATCAGTATATGAAGTCATAAATTAGAAAAATTCAAAACCCTAGTAGGTCAAATATTTAGTGGGGGGTTATGCAATTTTCAGGCTAAAAATCAGATCTAGGTCAAACCAGCAGGAATTTGACTAGCGTTGCAGTAAATTCAGTGAAGGGGAGGCCCAATATATGAAACCCATAAGTGGTTTGGCCAAAGAATGGATGGTTCCCAGTTTTAGTACTTTTTAGGGTTTTTAGTATTTTTGGAGTTTTCAGAAAAATGGAAGGAAAAGCAAGTACAATGGATTCAGATCTGTTAAAGAGAAGAGACTTACCTATTGGATCATACCTAGAAATGCTTGTAGAATTCTTAATAGTGATTATCTTTGCTATCCCAATCAATTCTGGAAGATCCAAATGATTTCTATGACAGATGTAAGCTGTAAGGCACCAATGCACCCCCTACCCTGCATGAGCAAATGTCAACAATATCATATTTTCTAAGACAAGATAAAGAAACAAAATTCTATAGGAAAGTAAAAATAAGTAATCATAGATCATAATGAAACTAATAAAAACCCCCTGATCCAAGACGAACAAAACTGAATGAGTTGAGGTCCCCCCTGCAAAAACGCTTAAGCCAAAACACCCTCCTGTAGACAAAACAATGGTAGCAGAAAAATATAGATCTCACATGAATTTCCACAATGCTAGGAAGAAGAAGACTATCCAATCACCATTTGAGAACATCAGATGCAAAGCAGATCCAGAAAATATCCATGGAAAAATATTTTCTATTATTCAGCTCCAATAGCCAAAGACCCCCTACAAATGAGAAGCACTCTACTTTAAATAGAAATGAGAGAACCATAATCATAATTGAATCCTAACCAATTTCAAAACAAGTGGATAAGGTTAAAAGATAAAACGTTCTAATCAATGGTTGAGATGAGCTCAACATACAATACATGGATCAATATAACCATAAAGTACCAAAGTGGACTAAATCACCCATAAAAAGGGTACCCCACTCAACAAGAAATAAATGAAGCACATGGTGGGTCCAAGGAGTGTTGACTAATTCCCTCTAGGTGTCCCCATGGCGCAATAAAATAATATAATATTTTAATTCTTTGACTTTGTGCCTCCTTGAGGAAATCGTGAGCCTCCCAAAAGCTCTAGAAAATAATATAAAAATGCCCAAAAATAGGTGTAGGCCCAATCAGGGGCTACAACTGCTAGACAAGGTGTGGAGGACATCACTCTCATCATTATGACTAATCCGATGACATTTCCTTGCCTCAGTAGCCCAAATCGATTTCTTCAATAGCCATTTAATCATTTTTTAATCTGCCTTGGGAAACATGAACCTACCAAAACAGCCTCCTAGGGTGCTTGCATTGTCAAACTGAGCCCACCAGGCTCTCTGGGATGGGGTTACTATGGTACAAACAAGTGGATGCACCCCCTATGCCCATACAATGCCCTAGGAGATCCAAATGAAACATCTCCCTGCCTATATCAACCTGTGAAGAAAAACTGCATCAGAAAGGTAGAATGAGCCTAATCATATCTACAAGTACCCGAAACTAGAAATAAACTATCTCATTAGACTCAGAGAGTCCAAATCCATCTAAGGTGTATACTTGTAACCATGAATATTTCAACTTCTGTGGACAGAAGTTGTTCCTCTGGTCTAAATGGTTCATATCTAGAACAAATGAGTGAACGACAAAGGATGAAGACCCTCCCTAGATGTCGTAGACACCTGGAATGCTGCTTTGATAGTGAACCTGTGTACCTGCAACTAGATCAAACATGCAAACACATCAAAGCTACCAGAACATCATCTACTTATCCATGTTAGTGACTAAGGAATCTAACAACATGTACATGCGAAATCAAAACAACGGTAATGTGGGATGAAAATCAGTTTTGCATTAAGATGAATGGACAAGTTTACAACCAATTAATCCTTAGTGTCAACATGCATATCCATGAGACAAACACTTCATCCCCATAAGCTCCAACTTTTCTCTCTATGCTCTCCAATGGCTTGGGCCAAGTGGTCAATCCAACAACATAAAAATACCTCTGTAGTCCCCCCCCTCAACCATGAACATGAGCTTGTATTTATAAGGCTCAATGGATAAGAATGGTTGAGATATTTGTGGATGAGGTGGCCTCTAAGATCCTATGATGGGGGATCTCGAGCTCAATTGACCCACAATGATAGGGATAAGGGAGGACATGAGGCTCATGATCTAGAAGCCTCGATTAACTTATCTTTTTCCCATTTTACCCAAGGTATCGCTTTTCTCCTCTTATGATAGAGTGGTTTAGCTGAAAAACAATTATGGACCAAAGGCCATAGGCGGTGGAACCACTTATGGAAAACAAGATACAGGTGGTGCGAGAAAGGTATCGCTTGTGGTTCACAAGGAAAGCGCAGTGGAGAGTATTTTCATGTAGGATTCACAAACAACATGGATTTCCACTCCAAGTGCTGGGATCAAGGGAAAATTTGTAATTCAAAGGTATTATCACAGGGTGGTGATAGGATTTACGTATAATAGAATGCCCCCCAAAGTGTGAGTCTTAGAGGTATACGATAAACGAGATCTTTGAGAGAAGAAGTTGTCACCCAGAGATGAAAATGTTAGCTCAATCGGAGAATTTCATCTAGTGGGAATCTGTAGTACATCAATATTTTTGACTTACAGAAACAAGTAACCAACTCATGGCTACATACCAATACAAGGCAGATCCATGGGAGGAATAAACAAGCATGGCTACTAGAATACAACGTAGATCCATGTGATTGAGGACTCATACTTGGACATAGCTACCAAACATACAATTTAGATCTATGTCATGCAAACAAAAATTTGAGCATAGCCATGGCCATACAAATGTGGATCCATGCTAGATATACAAAACTCCATCGCAACCTGGGGAAAATAAATGAGCACTTTAAACAAATACCCATGTTTTTCGTCTCATCTTCCGCAAAGTACGATTCTATCCATGTGATTACAATGATCTAAAGTCGAACATCATAGAAACCACTTGATTACCAGCCAATGATGTGAACAGATAACAAGTGTGAGGGAGATCACCATTGATGTCAATGATTCCCAAGATACCCTAGTACAATCTACTAAGTGTGAATAGATGTCCTGATGTCAAAAACCTAGTTGATTTTATCGATTAAAGGTCAATGATGTGAACCTATGTCGAGAGTAAGAGAATCTGTCATTAAGGCATATAGATCTCAAGGTACTAAGTTTTTGTTTCTAAGACTATTTCATGGATAATGAGCTGATGTCAATGGGAATAGTCTTGCCGAAGGAGGGCCATGATGAGTCCCACATCGATGACACGAAACTTGGAACATAGTTCTGGAATGATGTGAATGTAGTAAGCACAAGACTGACTCAAAAGTACTGACACAGAGACTATTTTGACAGTAGAGGTAAGCTTCTTCAACTTCCCTTTGAACATCGGGTGGCACGACACAAGACTTGGTAGCATGACCGAGCGGGAAAAACTCATGATGCGACAGTGGAGAATGCATTCTTTTGAAAGACTCAAAGGAGTGACATGACTCACGAAAGTGGATCGTCATGGAGATTAGATGAATACCCAATTGACTAAAATGATATGCAAACAAGTGCCATGTTCAAAGGTAACGAAAAACTACTACCATTTACTTTGCAAAAATGATTCCCTTCCCATTTTCCCCATCATGATTGATGAGTGCCTCTTTTTAGTTTTATGAGTTCAAAGAGGGTAACAAACACTCGGTATAGCTTGTCCGAAGACAAGTCCAAACTTATATGTTTTATGAACCTGAGGGAGGAGGGGTTCGTTCCCAAAAAATGAGTCTCTCAATGTTTAATTTAAGGAGTCCAATGAAAGAAAACTTGGTATCGTTCATGTTTAGAGAGTCTGAACGATTACGAAAGAAGACTCCAAAGGGTCCTTTTTCATATGATTTAGTCCCTAAGGCCCGAAAAAGTATAAAATAATACCTTACAAAACTCTTCTAGTCATGATTGGCTTGAGTGTTCATTTTTCATAAATAGTCCATCCTAACCGAAAAAAAGATAACCTACTGTCAGAGAGACGAATCTTCAAATGTTTTAACGAGCGTAAAGAAGACAAGATCACTCGGCAATCTTTTCATATTTAGGGAGCCTAAAAAGAGTTTAAAGAGGACTCCATGAGGTTTCTTTACACAATATTAATTTTTACAAGCCTGAAAAGAATTGGAAACGGACTCGACAATCTTTTCATATTTAAGGAGCCCGAAAAGAGTTAAAAGAAGACTCAATGAGGTTTCTTTACACAATGTTAGCTTTTACGAGCCTGGAAGGAATTAGAAATGGATTCAGACCTTTGATACTAGGTTTCAAGAGTGTGACCAAAGTGTCGTAACAAACGCTCATTGACTTTTTCTGTTTTATGGTAGTACCAAAAAGCCAAAAACAAACTCCAAAAACTTTTACTGCTATGGTTCCTCTATCCTGCAATTGACTCAAAAACAAGTGTTAAATGTGCTCATAACTAACATTCAGGGATTACGACAAATAAACTTCAAATGATAAATGATTTTAAATCAAAACTATAGCATGTCAAACCCAAAAATGTGTATAAAATCCATGTAAATAGTGAAAAATAAAATCATTTTACTATTTACCCATAGTGGAGATCATTTGGAGCACTTTCCTAGTCAGATATTCAGTTGTTGATATCAAGAGTTTCCACTGTTGGATTCGAGCGCTGTCAGCTCTAGGTAATAGTTCAAACCCTACTCTTCCTTTTCATAGTCTCAATTTTGATTTTGGATGGTTTTTTTTGGCTTGTATGGAAATCCCTAAAACCACAAGAATGGGCACCGCGCTTATCCCACTGCCTGTCTTCAATAGGTGGTTCCACTGCCTGTATTCAATGGTGCACAGGCGGTGCTGGCCGTGAAGATGTAAAACTATTAACACAAGAAAAATTAGATCATTTCTTTGGATTTAAATGATTAAGAATGATTCTAATAGGTGTTATGATTGTTTTTGGCAGGCTTTTGCTGATAAAAAATGGTGATATGGAAGGAAAGACAACATGATAACGATGACTCTTTCACCGAAATGAATGCGGTTTGCATAGCCGTATTACGAGACTGTGGACTCCTAAAATTATTTCAGACTCCCAGTATGGTATCACACGAGCGGTTGCTAGAACACATACTCCAGATGTGGAATCCGGAGCAACAACACTTTGAGGTTGGGGCTCATATTCTGACAGTAGAGGTAGAGGATATCTACTTCTGGACTGGAATCTTGAGACGGGGTGCCCCCATCTCGTTGATAGGTTTACCACACAAGAGTTGATAGACTGTCACTGTATCCTAGGGATGAGGACATCAGGGAAGAAAAACCCCATAAAGGCAGTGATGGACGAACCTCTATGGACTGTCTTGTTTACGATGCAGAGAGTGGCCAGAAGCCAAGGAGTGCACCAGGATTCTAGGGCACACATGCTATATTTCATAGAGGCCATGGAACCTAAAGTATTTAATTGGGTGGAAGCCCTACTTCCGATATTCAAGGATCAGCTGACTAAGTGTCGGTAGGGGGAACTAAAGCAATTCGGCTTTGGTTCCATTCTATCCCGCTTCTTCTTCGAGTGGGTACCACAGATGAGACCCCAAGTGGTATTTAGAGAGCTAAGAGTGCGGAACCCCTACATGCAAAGGTGGGTCTAGATTATGGCCCGTACTAGAGTGGGCAGGGGGAAGGTGAAGTTTGGTGACCCGATATTTCGATGGCTCAGAGATCAGATCCTCATGGTGGAGGATTATGCTTATGCAGGTATGGACTTCAGCAGAGACCCTGACCTACCGTTCCCACCTGGTGGACAGTGGGGTGACCTTGGTAAGAAGCAAGAAACCCTAAAACGGACATAGTGTTTTTATGTTTTTCAATGTTTTATATTTTTTATGTCAAGTAATGAGACCTAAATATTTTCATGCAGAGGTTGGACCAGTACGACCTAGGGGAGCTTACCCATTGGATAGATGAGCTGGAGCCCACTTTGTACCACAAGACAATGATGTGACCGGGGAGTTAGAGGAAAACCTGGAGAGGTTGACCTTAGACATCCCTGATGCTTCCATTGATGACCTCCCTCTGAGTTATCAGAGACCTATAGCAGGAGTACCAGGTCGGTTTAGTAGAATGCTACGTAGAGTAGCTTGGGAAGTGATGTGTTACCATGAGCATCACTAGACATTGTATGCATGATGTATCTACTGAAAGCTAATAGCTTCAGGATTTTGTATGGTGATTTTTTCCTGAAATCCTACGTGCTTCAGATGAGGTCTCGTGACCTATTTTTTGTAAACATGTTCATATATATATATACAGACTTTTACCTGGTGTTTATATATCTCAAATGGTGAATGTATTTTACATGAGTTTTATGTGTCTTTAATTATTTATTTACAATGAACCATGTTTGATTTCAATGCCATGAATGGGCAATATGCCAATATAAGATGTAATTACCTAATGAGTCAGCAACTACATTATGTTCCCTAGGGATATGCCTATAAGTAATGGTTTCAAATGACCTTTCTAACAAGCGTACCCTCTGGAAGAGGTGGAGAAGTACATGATTTATAATGGTATAGACATGGTTTAGATGACAAACCATGAGTTGTGAGTCCATCAAGACTACCATATTGCGAACATCTTGGGAGGCAGCTTCAGTCAGAAGACCTATGACTACTCAATACTCGGCGATGTTGTTGGTAGTGGGACCGATACAAACTGCTCCTGAATTGACCAAATATTCAACTGGGGAATATAGGACCCAAGCAGCTGAGGAAAGATTCAAGGTGTGACCGAAAGCACCATCAGTGAAGTCATAGAAATCCATCTTCTCTGCATGACCAAAACATGGTATAAACAAATGCGGACACTAAACTCAAAAACATATTGAAAATTCTAAAAGCACACTGAAATTCAAGCAATATACATATATACAAGATACTATCCAAGAAATAACTAGGCATAGTACCTATTCAGGTACAACCCATTGCGAGGTTTCCATAAAGGGATTCCATCGTAGTCAACGAGCTCATAGGCCCCTTTCTCTAAAACTTTAGAAATGACGAAAGGAGCGTACCACATGGAATCGAACTTTCCCTTACCTAGTTTGTCATATCTCTGGTCGTAAGTCAAAACTAGGTCACCCTCGTTAAAGGCACGAGGTTGGATGGATTTATCATACTGCACTTTGACATATTTCTTATGTCCCTCATTAGCCAAGGTAGCATATTTCCGAGTCTTGTCAAGGTTATTCAAGTACAAAAATCTTTCTTCCTCTACGAAAATGTCTGGGAGAAGTTCAACGACAAGTTGTAAAGATGGAATCTGACATTGAATCAGTAAGACAGCTTCGAGTCCATAGACAAGCTGGAAAGGTGTGAAACCAATAGTTGTTTTCACCGAAGTCCCATAATCCCAAAAAGTGGAGAAAAGAATGTGGTGCCAGTTGGATTTATGATCTCCAACCATCCGACGAAGCATAGTTTTCAAAACTTTGTTAATGGCCTCTACCTGACCATTAGATTGTGGATAATATGGCGTAGAGTTTTCATGGAGAAAACCTAGCTTGGCACTCAGTTCCTTCATCATTTGATTACGAAAATGTGATCCGTGATTAGCAACAATGGACTGCAGGACTCCAAATCTAGTTATGATATGATTGAACAGGAAGGGAGTGGCAGTCTTACCATATTTCTCATATGTAGGCATGGCCTCAACCCATTTTATAAAATAGTCAATTTCTACGATGATGTAACCATGCCCCCCGGCTGAGGTAGGATTACAATGCATAAAATCAATCCCCCATTTGGCGAATGGGCCAACGGCAATGACGGGGTATAGTGGAGTGGGATGTGAGCACTTTTTGGGATAAAAATGTTGACAAGGTGGGCATTTCTTAATAGCCTCATGACAGTCTTTAAATACTGAAGACTAGAAATAGTGAGTGTGAAGGATTTTCTGGGCTGTATCCATCCCAGATAAATGACCGCCACATGATCCAGAGTGGAAATCATTCAACACATGTTCAACTTCCTCATGGGTGAGGCATCACCGAAGAATAGAATCAATACCACGTTTGTACAAGGTATCATTCATGATGAGGTAGTATTTCGTGTGGTGACGGATACGACGGCGATCATCACGGGATAGATGTGGCTGAAATCATTTTGTTTGGAGATAAATCAACAAATCTCCATACCATGGATTGGTACTTCTTATCAGGAACAAGAAGTCATCCAGAAATGAATCATTGGGCTCAGATTCCATCAAAGCACAGGGAAGATCACACATGAGCTCAGCAAAGACCAAATATTTCTTTGATGTGGCTTTGGCAAATTCTAGATCAAACTCCTGTAGTATGACTATCCATTGAGAGTACTTACCCCTGAGAATCTGACGAGTCAGGATGTAATACATAGGGTTCTAGTCTGCCAATATAGTGGTTGTGTGGAGCAAAATTTAGTGACAAAATTTTTGTACAGCAATGACCATGGCCAATGCTAACTTCCCCACACATGAATATCGGGTTTCAGAATCCATAATATTCTTACTTCCATAGTAAATCATGTGATCCTGACCATTGGGATTTTCTTGCACCAAAACCATAGCAATGGTAGTAGCGGAGGTAGCAATATACAAGAGAAAGCCCTTTGAATAGTCGGGGGGGTGTATCACGGGTGAATGAGTCAGAGCATGTTTGAGATTATCAAAGGTGCATTGGGCTTGGTCATCCCAAAAGAATGGGGTATCCTTTTTAAGGAGATGCATATAACTATGCATCTTCTTTACGAAATTGCAGACGAAATAGAGGAGAAATTTTTCCTTCCCTTGTAAACTTTGGAATTCAAGGAGATTAGTTGGGGCTGGTAGAGCTAAAATGGCAGCAATTTTCAAGGGGTCGATCCGGATTCCATCTTTAGAGACCACAAATCCTAACAGATGTCCCATCTCAACGTAGAAAACACATTTATGTATATTGAGCCGTATATTATAATGACGGCATCTCAAGAAAATATCTCTAAGATGACCAAGGTGGTCCTCCTGTCACTATGAATGAGCAGGGAGGTCATCAAGGTACAATTCAACAATATGTTTAATATCATGAAACACATACGACATTGCACATTGGAAAGTGGCTCTAGCATTTTTCAAGCCAAAATGTAACTTCCTATATGCAAAGGTTCCCCATGGTCAAATGAATGTCGTCTTGTGTTGATTGGTGGATAATATATCAATCTAATTATAGCCATAAAATCCATCCATAAATGAGAAGATGACACTTCCAGCACAGTTGTCGATAATCTGGTCAATATGTGGAGTAGGAAAGTTGTCCTTGGGACAATCTTTATTCAAATCCCTAAATTCAATACAGACTCTAATGGTTCTCTATTTTTTATTGATAGGGACAATGTTCGATACCCATTCCATCAGGGGTACGAGATAAATAAACCCAGCTTTGAGAAGTTTCTCTATTTCAGCTTTAATAGCTGCGACCTTCTGTGGATGGACTTGCCTTAGTTTTTTCCTAACAAGTTTAGCCATGGGATAGGTTTTAATCTCGTGGACCACAATGGATGGGTCTATCCCCGGCATTTCTTCATAAGACCAGGAAAAAATATATCATGGAATTCTTTGAAAAGTGCCTTGTATGCTTTAGATTCATCTGTCGAGCAATTCTTCCCAATGTGAACATGCTTGATGGTACCAGGCTTGGCTAATATGTCAATCGGATTTGTCTGAGTAATGTTGCAAAGGTTTCCTTCAGAATCTACATCTTGCAACAATATGGGACTTTGGGGTATGTTGACAATATCAGGAGGAAAAAGGGATGCATAATCATGGTTAACCAAACTGGTGTTGGGGAGGAACATGGATCTATGGTGGTGATCCTCCCAAATGGACTCATCTGTACTCATGATCTCCATAATGGACTCGTCAAAAGGAAAAGTATCAGAGGGATAATATAGAATAGGAAGAGATGGTTCTAACCAGTAAGGTAAGTGGTAAGGATCCGAAGCCACTAGATGAAGGTCATCAGTGTGATCATCGAAAAGGGTTTCAATGGTGTCATACATTGCTTCATGTAAACTTGATGAGGTGGACTCAACATATTTTTTTCCCTTAGGATCATGGTCAAATGACGCAATCATATGGACTGTCACAGTCTCCATGTTATGAGGATTGGATGGAAAAATTCCCATAAGGGATGAGTCCTTCAACATGCCTACCCCAATCGACTGGTAAGGAGGTGGGGACTGGCCTAACATGGGAATGTTATTAGTTGTATAGGTAGTAACATCTGACGTACAGAAATCAAGCTGGTCAATTGTAACAATTCTCCCTAGATGTGGAAATTGGACTATTCGGAATACTATCGAAGCGACAGTAGTCATGGCATAAAACCGATTTTTTCCTAGAAGGAGGTTGTAATCTAATGGGGCATCTACCACTTCTACCTAAATAGAAACAGTTTTTCCCCCACACTCAATTGCAAGGGCTGATATGAGACCATGGGGCTGGAAACCTCATCCATCAAAGGCTTTCAGAATTGTAGGTGATGTTACAAGCTCGGGAGAGCTGAGTGCTTTCCAACAAGACAGAGACAAAATTGAGGTCGAATCTCCTTCATATAGTACCATTCTAAAAACCTTCTTTCCAACTACTTTTGTAATGATTTGAAAAGCAAGTTCATGAGGTAGCCTAGACTTATAGTTCTCAATATTGAAATGAATCAAATTAGTATTATCTGGGTCTAAAGCTCCTAACACCGTTAACAGATTTTTGCGTTGTATAGGACAACTTTGGAGTACTTCTAAGGTAGACATTGCACAAGGTTCCTGAGCGAGATCTTCAACTACATTATAAAATCGAGCATCTTGGGAATTAGGGTTAAAAAAAACCTTCCTAATATTACTCTTGGGTGGATGCAAAATCATGTTGAGAGTAGGTTTCTCGATGGTTAGGGGGACAGTAGATGAGGATTCAAGAGAACTAGTAGAGGGAGCTTTCTCTGAAGAAGAAAGGTCTTCTTTCTTGTCTGCGGGTTTGTCATAATTCTAACTTCAAGTTTTTTAGACTAATGGTATTTGAGGACATCATACGAATTTCCTCTGATGAACTAGAGTTTCCCTAATTATACATGTGGTCTATCAGTTGTTGTTGAGAGGGAAAAGGATCCATGAGAACTGTGGGTGTGGGATTTGTTTTAAAAAATTGGGTGATTTCGTTCGGGCGAGGACACTCTTTTGTGAAATGGTCACCTCCGCATAGAAGACATGGATATTTTTTTTTTCTCTTCCCTTTATCGTTATCATTGTTGGTTGGTATTGGATTCTCTTGTTGGTTTCCAGGTTTTTTATTCTTATTTTTACCTTTCTTTATATTATTTCCCAAGGTTTGACTAATTTGAATAGAATTCACCTCGGCAGAAACCTTAGGAGTTGAAGGAGTAGGAGTGGCAGTCTGGGGTTTCTTGGAAGGTTTCTTTGCTGACAGGGACTCGATTGAACCAACAATCCCATCAACAAGTAATTCTACTAGTGGCTTTGCAGGATCGGTGCTTGGGTAAGGAGCTTGAGGAATCAAGTCATAACTAGTTCCAGACTGGGAATAGACCAAGTCTAGATACTAGGCTCGACTAATGGATTGCTCTTTAGTAATGACACCTCCCAGAGCCACATCTCAGGAAATTGGAGGCAACAAATATTTGGTAAACCAATCAGCTAATAACTGATCCGAAATAGGGGCCTTAATAAGCCTTCTCCGCCTTCTCCACTCATGGATATGATCGAATATGTGGGTGGAGGTGTTCTGTCATAGAGAAGTTAAGAGATCAGTACCCATTTCATAATGAATAGGAAGCTGAAAGTGTGTAAGAAATACGGTTTCCAATGAGCCAAAATCCACAAACGAGTGTTGTGGAAGTTCAATATACCACTTCGCGGCTGTATCGATCAAAGTTTGCTAAAAGAGTCGTAACCAAGCTGAATCATCCATGAGGGAGTTTGAATAATACCACATATGGAATGTGATGAAATGGTTTTTTGGATCGTCTCCCTGCTTCCCATCAAACCTTGGAATGTCCGATGGTAACTTTACTAGAATGGGAGGCCATGAGGGATTGTGTTGAATGGGGTCATTAATCAACTGGGACAAGTCAGGAAAGTCCAAAGTTTCTAGGAAAGGTAACTAATGGTTAGGTTACACATACTGGTAATATTGATATGGCATATAATTACCAGTAGGATCGTAAGTAGACTGATAGACAGGTTGTTGTGACAAAGAACTACCGAAAAATCCGCTCGTAGGGGGTTGATTTCTGGGATCATGACCGTTAGGACCACCAGGGCCTCTGGGACCACTAAGACCATTGGGACCACCAAGACCACCAGGCCCCCGAGGACCACCAGGACCATTAGGACCATAAGGAGGAAAGCCAATAGGCCATCCAGGGCCATTAGGCCCCCTAGGGGGAGTACCTCCATAAGGCGGTCCTCCGGCACCTCCCACAATATGTATGGGTATCCCCCCCATAGCTGGAATGTAGGACCAGTTAGCTTTCCCCCATGGCATGAAAGTATTACTAGGATATCGAATTCTGGCATAAGTCATTCCTATAGGATTGGGTGGATAATTAATGTTCCCTACATTTATTTGATTTGTTGTATAACCATAACCCCAAGAGGTTTGACTAGTTATAGGTTGTGCCCCAAAGGGATGACCTGAACTAGATGGGGGAATAACCACATTAGTGTGGGTGGGAGGGACATAAACTATAGATTGTTCTATAATGAAAAACTTTCCTTTACTAGATACAATTCCAGTTCCAAATAACGTAGGTCGTGCTAGTGGTTCCACCCCAGCACTTGAAGGTAATGACAAAACAGGAATTGAAGGTTGGGCTCCAGGTGCGGAAGACCTGGGAGGATTGGGAACAGACATAATATGGGAGGTGGTGGGGTTGGAAGTTTGACCTGGGTTGTGTGATGTTACTGTATGATCTATAATCGGTTCAATGGGTCTCATAGAATTGAAAAGTGAATGATATCCCATAGGAATGGTTGTGGAATGTGATGGTGGTGTGCCCAATATGTCATATATTTTCCTTTCAATCTCCTGTGCATGGAGAATGGATGCGTGGTATTGTCTAGGTTCTTCTTCATCTAGAGAAACTTCTTCAGAAAAGTTTAAATGGGTGCCAAATGAGGCAATGGCCTGTCCTATAGAGGTACCCAAAATGGAGCATTGGGACCATAATCCGGATGGGTAGTATCATCAACATGACATTCTGTGGGAGAATGGAATGAAGTATTACCTCGAGAAGATTGTTGTACCAAGGGAGGCGAGTGTGAAGGATATGGTCATCCACTTTCTGCAGCCACATTATCTCCCACTTGGGAGGTGGTAGTAGCTCCTTAGTCGATAGCTTCCATTGTATTTTCTCCTGAACCAGGAATAAAATTGAGTGGCAAGACCTGTACTCTTCTAGACTTTCTTAGCTCAGCCAGTTTGTATAGCTCCTATCTAACCTAGGGTCTGAAAAACTAGAAAACACACCAAAAATTTCTGTACTTAAGCTATAGGTCAAACAAGCAAACTTAAAATGATAGGAGGGGTTCAGATAGTCAGCTCTCTCACCAGGATTGTCAAGAAGGTGCCACTCACGATATACCTCAAAGGTACATGCATAGTAATCTCCCCGAATGTTGTTTTCGGTGTATGGCTCCAAACAAGATTACCAAAGGGCTTTCCTCAGATGGATAAGGTATCCTAGTGGGGTCTCCCGATATATGCAAGGTACGTGGGAGCTGAAATCGGTAGTAGTGTTGTCTAATGCATAACCATACACAAGGGGCCTTTCGATATATAATTGAGTACATGAAGTACCTTTCTATATACCTCAAGGGTACATGTAAGGCCGTTCGATATACCGACAGTACGTGGAAGAACCGTGCAAGCCCCGGGATGTAATGTGGATGAGTAACGACACCTGAACACGTCTCTAACCTATTATTCAAATTTCTATGTAAATTTTAACCTATAACTAATGTTAATTTTAAAGTGGATGGTTAGGTGAATACATGGAGTTTTGACAGAAAAAGTAAAACCATGCAATATGCGTATGCAAATATTTCACTTTACCATTCGGTATGCCTACCTATGGGAGGGAAAGAGAGTATTTTATTTTGTTTCAAAACCAAAAGAATTCCAAACAACAATCTTGAACTAATCAAAATCAAAGACAAAAAACACCTTCCAAAGCTCATTTCTCTTTTCTGAAAGCAATCAAAAGGGGAAGAGTCTCTTTTCTTAAAATAAAAACAAGCAGCACACCATATGCATATTGTTGGGCAATAGGGAAGACCTAGGTTTAAACATTTAGTGTTGCACCAACAAAAAGACCCACAGTGTTGGCCCTTTCGGCAACAACCTGCGCGCAGGTTGCAGTCTCACCCGAAACAACTATGGGGTGCCGCAGAATCAGGTTTCTGCAAGCCGAGAGGGGGATTACTGTACCTTAGCCTTTAACAATATTATTAATCAATACTCTAAAAGATTTACCATTCATTCACATACAACTTCGCAGATAATTAAACAGTCGTTACTTGCTCAACCCACTATAGGGAATTCACAGCGAAGCTAAATATTAACAGCGATCTTAACTTATCAGATGTATACAGTTATTAATGCATAAAAGACAACAGAAACAAAATAGCACAAGAAACCACAACACCGTATATAACGTGGTTCACCCCCAGTGTAGGGGTTACGTCCACAAACTGCGGTCTATTCAACTTGCTACAAAATCCACAGTTTGATCTGCCCACTCAGCTGTAGATCCCTTCAATCCTTAAAAGCCGCACACACAGCAGCAGGCCCCTATGCACTCAGCTGCAGGTCTTTCCTCAATCTTCCTTACAAAATCCCTCTGTGCACACAGCTGCAGAGGTCGTCCACGCACATAGCTGGGACTTAACCTTTCCTTACAATATCAGCCTTAGCTTCGTCTTAACCTTTCTTTACATAAAAAAAAACCTAACCTTTTCTTATTACAAAAATGCCTATTTATACATTGCGCTGATACAAAACCATGGCTTCAAACCATGGGCTCCCAAAAACCCTAAACCTTGGATTTAAACCATGGGTTTATTACAAAAAAGGGGGTTTTGACTTACCCTGACACCCCTAAGACTATTTTGACCCCTAACTCCGCTTACCAACAGCCGCGAAGTTACCCGAACTAATAATCCTTAGGGTACGCACCCCAACAGGCCCCTAAGACTCACTAGTGGCCCGTCCCGGGACACTCTGCGAGGACTCTGGTGGGAGAATCTTCTGCGCTAGGACTTGGAAGCGACTGGTGAGGTTGTGTAGTATATCATCGGTGGCTTTCTCCTTTTCCACCAATTCCTGTAATACTGAAGATGAGTCTGTATGAGCCCTTTCCTGCGCAAAAGTGTCATAGGTATTCAAAAGTTTGAGTTGGATTTCCACCGTATTGCTCAATTCTAACGCTTCATCAACCAGGGGCTGTAACGCATTCTCTAGCAGCGTTACCTTCGTCCTGCAGGACTCGATCTCCTGCTGAAGTTCCTTGCTGCGCTTTACTTTAGCCATCTTCTGCATAGGTGGCAGCGTCTTGATTTCTATTTTGACTGCATCTAATTCATCCTGGCGCAACTTGATGGTTTCCTGGACCTTACCTACATCTGGATGGTCTTGTAGGTTCGCCCATGTGTCTATGCTTTCTTCCATTAGTTTTGCGACGCTGGCCACATTATCTGCTATTTTTGCTGCTGAAGCCTTGATGTCCTGCTGGCGCTGTTCTCTGACATCTGGTGGAG
The DNA here is from genome assembly GCA_001517045.1 of Pseudotsuga menziesii. Lineage (NCBI taxonomy): Eukaryota > Viridiplantae > Streptophyta > Pinopsida > Pinales > Pinaceae > Pseudotsuga > Pseudotsuga menziesii. The sequence continues at coordinate 420,003 of LPNX010099482.1, forward strand.
TCTCAGGAGGAATGCGTAGTTGAAGTTCTGCAATCTGGTGCTGGTGTTCTATCTTCATCCTTTCAACCTCGCTGCGAGACTTCTGGGCATAGTCTCTCAGCTTAGCGATTCTTTGCTCTGGTTCCTTTGCTCCCTGTATGTCAGAGTCGGAAAGACTCTGACATGCCTCGTCCAATGCTCACATCAACGTAGTTGTTGTATGTTCGGCCTCTTTCTTCTGTTGTGCGATTTCTTCTAGACGTGCTGCAAAGGTTTTGTTTCGTTTGATGGCGTCGTCCAGTTGGATTTGGGACAATTGGGTTCGGGCATGGATCTCCTTTGTAATCGCAAGCTGTCGGAGGTGCAACTCTGACATAGACATCTTCGTATAATCAAGCCCCACGGTTGTATCCGTCTGGGGTCGGGGATCTGTGTCAAGCTGAGTCAGAGTTGCACTGGATACCTGTCCCAGGTGATCTCTGAGTGGCCATTGTCTGATATCCTGCTGGGCGGGTGCTGTAGTGCTACTTGTCGCAGTACTGTGCGCTGATTTTGCTGCTAGCTCTTTAAGCTCCGATACCCTATTTGCGATACCTGAGAGCCCAGCCAGATGCAGTTCCGCAAACTCTGACCATTTTTTAGTAAGCGTTGTCGTAGACTATTCTAGAGATTTTTCCAGCGCATCCAGTGTGACAGTGGCTTCTTCCTCAATATCTTTGTCCTTCGACGCTTTTGCCTTTTTGCGGGACTGCGGCTTGGTTACCTCGGCTACTTTTGATGACGTGTGCTTCGTTGGTGGGTTAGGAGCTGATATAGTCTTGACTGACTCCTCATCCTGTTCATCATGTTCATCGCCTCCACCCTGGCCATCATCATCCCTCTGTGAATCACTTAGGTCTTCGCTATCTTCCAATGGGCTCTGCTGCTGCGCCTGACTAGTACCTGCGCCAATATTGGTAGCTGGGGGAACCGGAATAGAGGGTTTTTTCCCTAAATCTTTCAGCCATTCGGCCGGCCAGAGCTAAACTATCCGCCTGATATCTGGTTGGGTGACTACATAGGGTAATTTGAAGCATTGTCGTTGTGGATCTGCATGAGCTTGAATGAAAATATGATGCATATCGGCACTAAAGTGCGCGACACCCTCGTATTGAGAGAACACTTCATTGGTAATTCGAGGTGTTCACACAATCTCATAGTGAATACTCATAGCATAAAAGATGAACACAGTGTTCGTCATCTGCTGAGCTTCCTTATCTGAGGATATCCATAGGGAGGCATACCTTGTTGCCCCTGGCGTGACGGGGTTTAATTCTACAAACTGGGCTTCCATGGGTTCTTTCCACCCAACTAATGTAATAAGGATTAAAATCCAGGAATAATGAAAAGGTCTACCTTTTTCTTGCGCATCACAGGCATCCTCCAGAAACTCCTTCGCAAGATATTTGGCCCAATTATAAGTATACCCTTCTGCGTAGTTCATAGCAATCGGGATAACCAGAGCAGGTACTTCAGTTGGCCTACATTTCCGTATGAGTTTGTAGGCTAAGAGTTCAGCTGCAAAGCGAATGGGCTGTTCCTGAATCGCGGAAGTGTGATACCCCCGTTTTCCTTTTGTCAGGCCAAACCGCTCTTTCATGGTTTGTGCGAGCTTTGTATCGTCATGTTTGGACGGAAATTCAGTTCCCGGATCAGGTCCTGCCATGGGTAAACTTGTGATCCTATGGATGAGGGCGGCATCAATAGGAATTTGGTGGTCCCCTATCCATAAATAGCCTTCATGCACCAGCGCTAGTAACTGCTTGGCCACTACTGTCACATGTATGCCACGACCAAAATGGGGAATGTTAAGTATCTTGAGTAGGCCAGCGTTGTCCAGGACCGCAGCCCATGGTTGCACTTCCAGTACTGTGACCCTATGATCTGGGTACTTGACGCAGTGCAAGTATTGTTCTGGTTCAAACTGTGGAAACTTTCCATGGTCATTGGCGTCATGGTCACTGTACTTAAGCCGATCAATCTTCCCTGTCATACTTCCTATCAACTACACTCCCTGTGGCAGCGAGGGTGTGGCTAATGTAAATTGCTTCATCCGACAGGGTAGCACGGTACCTGGGTGCACAGGTGGTAGATATGGTGGCCGTGGTGGTGGAATATTCTCCCTTCCCCCAGCCGGGGTCTGTGCGGAACCAGAGGGCTCCATAGGGTGAGCTGCTGGTGTTTGCCCTGTTTGCCGTTGCCGATCTTGGTTGCGCTTGGTGCGAACTTCAGTGCTGGACTTTTTCCTAGAAGACCATGTCTGCATCGGCCGTGGTGGTGCTAGGGGAATGTATTCATAGTGAGCTAGGGTACGCGGCCGATTAGAATAGGGGATCAGACCCTCTTGCTCGAATTCTCTGACCAAATCATCAATCTCGCATTCGGTGGTCATGGGTTCACTCAGAATTCTTGAAGAAATGCAGGATGCAATTTTTCTTAACTGGGGCATCTTCTTATACACGCCATCAATCAAATCGGGCAGGACAGTGCATTGAAGGCACCAAGTCGAACAAAAATATTGTTCGCGATTTCCGGTACTGGTCTTAGTACAATCATTTAAAGCAATTAAAACTCTGCCGCCGCCAAATTGGCTGCTTCCCAACGGTCGGATTTTGAGCCCCGCTATGTTTTTGGGCCTCAGCAGAATCAGGGTTGAAGCTTTAGGGTAATAAGCAACCTTGGCACAATAGTGCCCTTCGACCCGACCGGTGAATGTCTGCGACAGGACTATTAGATTTGAGGGATTGGCATCTTGGCTCTGCCCCTTGGTGTGGTCTTCAATTCCTGGGTGATCATGGGTTGCTCGGAAAGCTATATCTAAGACAGGGTGACTTTTGTTAATAGAAAATGTGATCAAAAAGTCATCCCTACTTACAGTACCATAGCAGAGCTCAACCTCCATATGCCCATTTTTCACTATAAGGTCCAGGAGATGCACAAACTTATGCATCCATGCCTTGTGGAGTGTGTTGTCTCTTCCTTCATAGTTGTGCCTCAACGGGCGCTGAAGACTGGTCAGCCCCTTGAACTTACTTCGCACCACTTGAGCTTGGCTTAGGGATCTGGGGCGCAGGAATTTCTGGTAGGTTCCCTGACTGGGGTGAGACTTTGTAGGATCGGACCCCCATGCTGCTGTAGCTTCTAGTACTATTTCCAGACTTTGGGAGTTTTGTGACTGAGGTACTCGTTCTGACACAGGTGCAATAAATTATCCCGGGTCTGTCATCCCCACATGCGCAGGAAACTCTCTAGGCTGTGCACGAAGGCATCTAAGAGACTGAGCGATCTGCGCGCATCTATGGCCATCTAGCTTGTACAGTCGATTCTGCCAATTCTCCAGACCATCGTCTGAATCAGACATGCAGGAGCTATCACATTGCCAATCCATTACACCTTCATCATCAGGTTCGACATAATCTGCGTCCTTGGCTGTGATGTTGTATATGTGATATAGAGTATCCTGCTCCCCTTCATCTCTGAGTGGTTCTGTATATCTTTCCCCTTGGGATGGGTCGAGGGGTATAATAACGCGCAGACCATTTCCTTCGAAGGTCATCTGTCTCCTCTTCGGATTGATGACTGCAGCATTGGCCATGGCCCACTCAATTCCCAACAAAGCTGGATAAGGGTTGCTGTCATCAATGATCTCAATAACTTCAAAATCTACCAAAGTACTGACCCCATCGATGTCAATTGGAACACTAAGAAGTCTCCCTAACGGTACAATCCTTTGCTGGTTAGCCAATAGCAGCTGTATAGGTGACCAAACCAATGAAGGCTTTCCCATTTGTCCCCGGGTCTGCTTGGGTAGAACATTAACATCTGATCCAAGATCCAAAATGACGTCGGTCATATCATATTCTCCGATCTGAACGTTCAATCTCATTTCCCTTCCCGTTCTTCAGACATGACTAACAGTTTTCTCCTGATCAATTCCTCTCTGAGGGTCCGTGACAGCAAGAACTTTTTGCAGCTCTTTTAGAGCGTTCTGATTCTGCAAGAGTTTCATACAGCTCTGCAAGAAATAGGATAGTGTACTTACTTTATCCGTCGAGGGCTCGTGTAGCTGCGAAGCCGGCTGAGGTTGCCACGCAGGTGCTTCCACGGTGTGAGGGTCCATAATAGCGCACTGGGCTTACTGGACTGGGGCTTGGTCCTTCGCAGGGTCAAGGACTGAGGTTTTCAAGGAGGCTTTACGTGCGCACACCGCGACAGGTTGCTTTGGCGTGGTTTGAATATGCGTCGTAGCTCCACTCCGGGTGACCACATTGAGGGCTGCAGCAGGTCTTTGCTCAATAGAAATCAGCTGAATATTTGGTGTAGGGCCACGGTTGTTCTCCTGAATCTTTGCGAGGAGCTGGGGGCACTGTTCGATCATGTGATCCACCGCACGGCAATACCGACAGGTTGTAGTGGGATTCCGACAGTCGCGAGCCAAGTGGCCAGCTTGGTTACAATTGTAACACACAACCTGGCCTCTACCTCTTCCGGTCATCCCACCACGGCCGTGGCCACCAAAAGCACCTCTTCCGGGGGCGCCGCCACGGTAACCATAACCATCATTACTCTGGGCTTCATTGTGGACTCGGTACGCGTCAGAGGTACGCTCTCGCAGAAGATCGTAGCTGCGACACTCTTCTTCGTTATGCCCTATGGACTTGCAGAACTGACAGTAGGGATTTTTGGGAACTTGAACATATCTCTGAAGAAGATGGCAATGCTCAGGGCGATGCTGGCCAGAGGTTCGGCAAATTTCACAATATAGAACACCGGGAGTGAATTGGTTTGGCGCGCCCGTATTTAGGTAGGTTCTGGCCATGGGGCACTGGTCCCTATCGTGACCCTCGGACTGACATTGCGTACACCAGACCTCCTCTCGACTGATTTTAGCTTTCTTCATATCATGAAGCTCCAGAGCCATCGCTGCCAGCTGTGCTTGGATTTGGGCAATACCAGAATCGTCTCCAACGGGGGTGGTCTCTAGCTTCATTGCAATTTCCAGAGCCTCTTGCTGATCAGCAACCTTTTGTTGCATGAGCGGAGTTCTGATATGCGGCAATAATGCGGCGATAAACCATTCCTTGTGCTGCGCAGGACTAATAGTAAAGCTGACTTGGTCCAGTAGAACTTTGAATCTCTGATCAAAGTCCCACACTGATTCACCGCGTCGCTGTTGAATCTCCTTGAGTTCAGTGATGCTCTGGGATTCTGATTTCGGTTTCTTAAATTCTTTAGTGATTGCTTCCTTGATTTCATCCAGAGTGGGGTGCTGATTACTGGAGAATTTCATGAACCAGGTCAAAGCCCGGTCGCGAAAGGAAGTAATGAGCTACGCGGTTCTCACATCCAGGTCTGTAATACTTTTTGCATACGGCCTCACACAAAAACCAGAACTGTTCTGGATCTTCGGATCCCGTTCCTTTGAAGATGGGCAGCTTGATGTCATCGGCTAGGTGAGCTATGGTGGTTCTGGGAGGGTTGGGAGGGGGACAAGACGTGGATGGGGGGGGGTTTACGGGGGTAGATTGACTTGTGGCCAGAATACTCGGACTTGGTTTCCTATCACACGGCGACCGAACTTTAGGGGTAACAAAGCGACGCTGTGGGGTGACGGGGGGGTTTCCTATCGAAGGGTTTTCTTCAGGGTCCGGGTGTTGAGGGTTTACAAGGGAAGGTGCGGTGGTCTGACCTGAGGAGTAGGACTCAAAATCTCTTTTGTACCTTTGCTCGCTTCGCGGCAACCCACTTTGCGCGTCGAACGTACTCTCACTTGCAAACATATGTTAGTACTACTAAACTAACAGTCTGATTCAAATAATAATATACCTTTTTCAACCAATAGTATTTTAATCTTCAAGCTTAAGGAATTCAAAAACTTACCACGGGGACCTCTGAAAAACTGTCGTTCAGCTTCGCTGAAGGAGGTGCTTGTGTCAATGGAAAACTCTGTCACAAAGGCTTCCAACGTTCGTGTCGTCCAGAAGTCAACAGCACGGGATACCTCGTTGTTCACGTGTTGCACAAGATTGACCCTTGCGGGGGTCCACACAGGAATCCGTCGAACTTGAAAGTTCGTCCTCCTCTCTGTTAACCTAGACAACCACTGGTGCAACTCTATGTGGATACTACCAAAAAAAATTTCATAAGCATCACAAAAAACATACCTTTGTAAAAATTCACTTGCACTACACTGCGGATTGGCGTTCTCTTGCTGTGCAAACTTCAAACAGATCTCAGCAAACCAATCACTGATTTCCTTCACAGAGGGCCACCAGAACATAGCCCTTGAGGTACAATGTAAACCCCTCTTGAGCAAGTACTGAGTTCAACCAGCAACGGAACCAATTTGTTGGGCAATAGGGCAGACCCAGGTTTAAACCTTTAGTGTCGCACCAACAAAAAGACCCACAGTGTTGGCCCTTTCGGCAACAACCTGCACGCAGGTTGCAGTCTCACCCGAAACAGCTATGGGGTGGCGCAGAATCAGGTTTCTGCAAGCCGAGAGGGGGATTACTGTACCTTAGCCTTTAACAATATTATTAATCAATACTCTAAAAGCTTTACCATTCATTCACATACAACTTCGCAGATAATTAAACAGTCGTTACTTGCTCAAACCACTACAGGGAATTCACAGCGAAGCTAAATATTAACAGCGATCTTAACTTATCAGATGTATACAGTTATTAATGCATAAAAGACAACAAAAACACAATAGCACAAGAAACCACAACACCGGATATAACATGGTTCACCCCCAGTGTAGGGGTTACGTCCACAAACTGCGGTCTATTCAACTTGCTACAAAATCCACAGTTTGATCTGCGCACTCAGCTGCAGATCCCTTCAATCCTTAAAAGCCGTGCACACAGCAGTAGGCCCCTGCGCACTCAGCTGCAGATCCCTTCAATCCTTAAAATCCGCGCACACAGCAGCAGGCCCCTACGCACTCAGCTGCAGGTCTTTCCTCAATCTTCCTTACAAAATCCCTCTGTGCACACAGCTGCAGAGGTCGTCCATGCACATAGCTGGGACTTAACCTTTCCTTACAATATCAGCCTTAGCTTCATCTTAACCTTTCTTTACATAAAAAAAAACCTAACCTTTTCTTATTACAAAAATTCCTATTTATACATTGCGCTGATACAAAACCATGGCTTCAAACATGGGCTCCCAAAAACCCTAAACCCTGGATTTAAACCATGGGTTTATTACAAAAAAGGGGGTTTTGACTTACCCTGACACCCCTAAGACTATTTTGACCCCTAACTCCGCTTACCAACAGCCGCGAAGTTACCCGAACTAATAATCCTTAGGGTACGCGCCCCAACACATATGAACTCTATTTTTCGATTTTTCTTAAAGCATAGATAGATCTAACTTAAAACTATAATATTTTTTATTTTGATGAGATAGTATAAATGCAAAAGAGACAAAAGAACATAGATAACCTGAAAGCTTGTGAGACCAATCAGAGATCCAATGTCTTATGCTGACTAATGATAATGACCTAATCTCAGTAAAAAAAAATCTTTTTAAAACAAGCAAAAAGAAGTCTTCTATGGGAACAAAAAATTAAATCAAGATGCTAATTAAAGGTTTTTCTTTCAGTCTATGTAACAGAAATAAGAGAGCTCTCTAACACCTAAGCTTTCGAAAAAGAAATCCTTTCACAATCACAACCAACAAGCATAGAAGTGAATGAACATTCAATAATACTAATCTAGATTTTGAATTCTTCAAACAAACCAATATTTTACCACAAGCATCAGATTCTAACACACAAGCCTGACAGTGCAGGGCCGAAAGCAAATCAACTCAATTTATTTTTTTTTTAAATGAGAAAAAGTGGTCTTGGAATAAGGCCTACCTGGTACCGTGCTGGAGGGGTATTGACAGAGCGGTTCTGGCCTACAACTGCTTCTGGATAACAGGACTCAGGTGGTGGCACCACGTGCTACTAACAGGGTTCAGGCAGTGGCACTGCTTCTCGCCAACAGCATAAGAGCGGTTCCCTATATAAATCCAAAACACAAAGGAGAACGACAGACTAAGTTAGAAAAAGATCAGATCAAGGCAAAAACTAATAGATTGAGAGTAAAAAAGAGCATACAAGGTCAAAATAATTCATATCTAGACATATCTGGGAGTTTCAAACCAAAATACACTGAGTCAGATAGCAGATCTGGCTGAAGAGAGTTGGAGATGGAGCCTAGATTCAGACAAGAGTTGAAGAACTAAGGAAGATCAGATCAACTGATACATATATCTAATCCCTAACGGAGTTGCTATATTTGTAACCAGGAATATTTCACCTTCTCCAGATAGAAGTTGTTCCTCTGGTCTGAATGGTTCAGATCCAGAACAAATGAGTGAATGACAAAGGATGAAGACCCTCCCTGGATGTCGTAGACACCTGGAATGCTGCTTCGATAGTGAACCTGTGTACCTACAACCAGATCAAACATGTAAACACATCAAAGCTACCAGAACATCATCTACTTATCCATGTTAGTGACTAAGGAATCTAACAACATGTACATGCAAAATCAAAACAACAGTAATGTGGGACTAAAATCCACTTTGCATTAAGATGAATGCATAATTTTACAACCAATTAATCCTTAGTGTTGACATGCATATCCATGAGACAAACACTTCATCCCCATAATATCCAACTTTGCTCTCTATGCTCTCCAATGGCTTGGGCCAAGTGGTCAATCCAACAACATAACAATACCTCTATAGTTCCCCCCCTCAACCATGGACATGAGCTTGTATTTATAAGGCTCAATGGATAGGAATGGTTGAGAGATTTGTGGATGAGGTGGCCTCTAATATCCTATGATGGGGGATCTCAAGCTCAACTGACCCATAAGGATAGGGATAAGGGAGGACACGAGGCTCATGATCTAGAAGCCTCAAGAAACTTATGTTTTTCCCATTTTACCTAGGGTGCCGCTTTTCTCCTCTTATGACATAGTGGTTTAGATGAAAAATGCTTATGGACCAAAGGCCACAAGCAGTGGCACCACTTATGGAAAACAGGATACAGGCGTTGCGAGCAAGGTACCACTCGTGGTTCACAGGGAAAGCACAGTGCTGATTATTTTCATGTAGGATTGACAAACAACATGGGTTTCCACTCCAAGTGCTGGGATCAAGGGAAAATATGTAAGTCAAAGGTCTTATCACATGGTGGTGACATGATTTGGGTATAACAATACTCATACCCCTCACAGGTCTCTATCTAATCATCAACCATACCCGATAAACAATATAACCATCTGTAAATAATCAAACACCAATAATAACTCAGACTATCATCCATCTGCTGCAAGTGTTAAAAGGCTAAGACATGCTCTACAAATCATTCAAGAAACAATCACAACAAGTATCAATCATTTCACTGGCAGTGCATCAACAAATACATATATAAGGCTTTATTTATTATTAATCAAACTAGACTTTCAGGACTATACTCACTTCATAGCTATAGTCAATTTGCTAGTGAAGGATGAAGGATGAAATTGACAAGGTTAAGGGAAAGTATGACTTCCTACTCAACATCATGAAACTTTGGATATGGAAAGGGAATACTCACTATAACTGTTATACCCAAATCCTGTCACCACCATGTGATAAGACCCTTAACTCCCATGTTTTCCCTTAAGCACTTAGAGTGGAAACCTACTCTGTTTGTCAATTCTACATGAAAAAACTCAGCATCATGCTTTATCTGTGGCCCATGAGCGGTACCTTGCTTGCACCGCCTGTATCCTATTTTCCATAAGTGATGCCACCACCTATGGTCTTTTGTCCATAAGTGTTTCTCATCTAAACCGCTCTGTCATAAGCGAAGAAAAGCGGTACCCTGGGTAAAATAAAAAAAATAGAAGTTTCTCGAGGCTTCTAGATAATGAGCCTCGTGTCCTCCCTTATACCTATCATTGTGGGTCAGTTGAGCTTGAGATCCCCCATCATAAGATCTTAGAGGCCACCTCATCCACAAATCTCTCAACTATTCCTATCCATTGAGCCTTATAAATACAAGCTCATGTCCATGGTTGAGGGGGAGAACTATAGAGGTATTATTATGCTGTTGGATTGACCACTTGGCCCAAGCCATTAGAGAGCATAGTTTACTTTTGGTTTCAATCTCGTTAAAAAATAAAACCACTCCTTAAGCATAGTTCACCTTTTGGTTTCAAGATTGCATAAAAGTGAAACCATGTGGTGAGCATAGTTCCCATTCTGAAGCTCATTAAAAAATGAAATAGATCCTTCTGAGAAAAGTTCCCATTCTATGTAAGGATTGTTAAAAAATGAAATGGATCTCCTCAAGCATAGTTTATCTTTTGGTTTCAATCTTGCATAAAAATGAAACCATTCTTGAGCATAGTTCATTTTCTATTTCAAGCTCGTTAAAAAAATGAAGTAGGTTTCCTTAAGCATAGTTTACCTTTTGGTTTCAAGCTTGCATTAAAATGAAACCATGTTCTAAGCAAAGTTACCTTCTGTTTCAAGCTTGTCTAAAAATGAAACAGATCCCCTTCCCTTGAGTCGAGTCTTCACTTTAGTGTTAGAACTTGAACCTTCTTTTCACCTACCCGATTCTCATTCTCCCTACCCCCCTTGGTGAACATTTTCACATTAGTAACCAGGTTTTTAGGTTGGGTATGGAAGAAGAATCATCAAATGAAATGAAGATTGGGGGCATGTCGAGCCACTAGCAACCATGTTAGCGGTAAGCTTCGTTAGCAGTCATGCTAGGGGCAAGATTCAACCTCTGTATATCATGTTAATGGGATTTTTTCAAGCATAGTTTACCCATTGGTTTCGATCTTGCATAAAAATGAAACCAATATTCGAGCATTCTTTCAACTAATCTTCGAGCTCGTTAAAAACAGTAAGATGGTGTTGAGCTTACTTTTCATTTTTCATGCTCTAGTTAAAACATGAAAAGTGGTTTGAGCTTAGTTTGTTAATTTTTTGTGCTCTGGATTCAAACATGGAAAAGGTTAATTGAGTCTTCTTTAAGCTCTTTTTGGAATCTTAAAATGTGAAAAGATAGCTGAGTACTTGTATTCTCCATACTCGTAAAAGTATTTGAAGAGTCGTCTCTCCGATGGTAGGTTATCTCTTTTTCGGTTCGGATGGACTATTTACGAAAAAGGAACACTCCAGCCAACCATGGCTGGAAGAGTTCTCTAAGGTATGATTTTATACTTTTTCGGGCCTTAGGGACTAAATCATACGAAAAAGGACCCTTTAGAGTCTTCTTCCGTGGTCGTTCAGACTCTCTAAACATGAAGGATATCGAGTTTTCTTTCATTGGACTCCTTAAATTAAACATTGAGAGACCCGTTTTTGGGAACAAAGCCCTACTCTCTCAGGTTCGTAAAACATATGAGTTTGGACTTGTCTTTGGATGAGCTATACCAAGTGTTTGCTACCCTTTTTGAACTCATAAAACCGAAAAGAGGCACTCATCAATCATGATGAGGAAAATGGAAGGGAATCATTTTGCAAATAAATGGCAGTAGTTTGTCATTACCTTTGAACATGGCACTTGTCTGCATATCATTTCAGTCAATTGGGTATTCAGCTGATCTCTATGACGATCCACTTTCATGAGTCATGCCACTCCTTTGAGTCTTTCGAAAGAATGCATTGTCCACTGTCGCACTATGTGTTTGTCCCATTTAGTCATGCTTCCAAGTCTTTTGTCATGCCACCCGATGTTCAAAAGGAAGTTGAAGAAGTTTTTTCTCTGCAGTCAAAATGATCTCTGTATCAATACTTCTAATTCAATCCTATGGTTACTACATTCACATCATTCCAGAACTATGTTTCGAGTTTCGTGTCATCGATGTGGGACTCATCATGGCCCTCCTTCGAAGAGACTATCCCCGCCGACATTAGCTCATCATCCAGGAAATAGTATTAGAAACAAAAACTTAGTACCTTGAGATATGTATGCCTTAATGACAGATTCTCTTGCTCTCAACATAGGTTCACATCATTGACCTTTGATCGATAGAATTGACTAGGTGTTCGACATCAGGACATCTATTCACACCCACTAGATTGTACTAGAGTACCTTGGGAATCATTGACATCAATGGCGATCTCCCTCGCACTTGTTAACGGTTCACATCATTAGCCGATAATCAAGTGGTTTCTACCATGTTCGAATTCAAATCATTGTAATCACATGGATAGAATTGTACTTTGTGGAAGATGAGACAAAGACCCTCGGTATTTGTTTAAAGCGCTCATTACTTTTCCCCAGGTTGCGATGGAGTTTGGTATATCTAGCATGGATCCACATTTGTATGGTTGTGGCTATGCTCAAATTTCTATCTGTATGACATAGATCTACGTTGTATGTCTGGTAGCTATGTCTAAGTTTGAGTCCTCTATCACATGGATCTACGCTGTATTCTAGTAGTCGTGCTTGTTTATTCCTCCCATGGATCTGCCTTGTATTGGTCTACAGCCATGAGTTGGTTACTTGTGTCTATGAGTCAAAAATATTGATGTACTACAGATGCCTACTTGACGACATGCTCTGATCGAGCTGACACTTTCACCTCGATGTGACAACTTGTTCTCTCAAAGCTCTCATTTATCGTATCCCTCTAAGACTCACACTTTGGGGGGCATTCTGTTATACCCAAATCCTGTCACCACCATGTGATAAGACCCTTAACTCCCATGTTTTCCCTTAATCCCGGCACTTAGAGTGGAAACCTACTCTGTTTGTCAATTCTACATGAAAAAAATCAGCACCGTGTTTTATCTGTGGCCCATGAGCGGTACCTTGCTCGCACTACCTGTATCCTATTTTCCATAAGTGGTGCCACCACCTATGGTATTTTATCCATAAGTGTTTCTCATCTAAACTGCTCTGTCATAAGAGAAGAAAAGCAGTACCCTGGGTAAAATGGGAAAAAGAAAAATTTCTTGAGGCTTCTAGATCATGAGCCTCATGTCCTCCCTTATCCCTATCATTGTGGGTCAGTTGAGCTTGAGATCCCCCATCATAGGATCTTAGAGGCCACCTCATCCACAAATCTCTCAACTATTCCTATTCATTGAGCCTTATAAATACAAGCTCATGTCCATGGTTGAGGGGGAGAACTATAGAGGTATTGTTATGCTGTTGGATTGACCACTTGGCCCAAGCCATTAGAGAACATAGAGAGCAAAGTTGGATATTATGGGGATGAAGTGTTTGTCTCGTGGAGATGCTTGTCAATAGTAAGGCTTGATTGGTTGTAAAATTCTCCATACATCTTTAATGCAAAGCTGATTTCCGTCCCACATTACTGTTGTTTTGATTTCGCATGTACATGTTGTTAGATTCCTTAGTCACTAACATGGATAAGTAGATGATTTTTTGGTAGCTTTGATGTGTTTGCATGTTTGATTTGTTTGCAGGTACACAGGTTCAATATCGAGGCAGCATTCTAGGTGTCTACGACATCCAGGGAAGGTCTTCATCCTTTGTCGTTCACTCATTTGTTCTGGATCTGAACCATCCAGACCAGAGGAACAACTTCTATCTGCAGAAGGTGAAATATTCCTGGTTACGATAACCAATGTCTAAGAAACAACAACATAAGGAATGGAAGTGCCTCACAAATGGGCGAGTTGTTTAGAGAGTGCTTATTCAACTTAGGCATCATGACTACATCAAACTTGATCCAGGTTCATTAGGACCATCAATTTTATTCCATGGCCTTTTTGGCCTATATGACCCTTTGGGACTTCACCAATGCTTAAAAGCACAGCTAATCATAGCTTTCATCCATGACATATTTATTTTATAAGGTCAACAATATTTGGATATAGCATATTTCTAACCATTGCTTTTTTGGACCTTTTATTATACCCTTCAAGGGGTATTTTAGCATTTCATTGCTCTTTCCCTTTTTCACATATGTTAAGAAACATAGTTTTATCATTTTCATTTTCCATGGGCGCAAATTCAAAATTTCAAATACAGGTAGTACATGAGCTTTCAGTTTTAGCCAACAACATCTCAAGTGACTAGGGGGAGTTTTGCACAGTGCCAAACATCAGGACAACCGACCAGAATGATTTAGGCATACAATCCAACTCACCAAAGGAAATTTTTGTCACCAACTTAGAGCCGAGACACAATATAAATAGGGAGGCTTGTCCAACAAAGGTTCTAGTGGGGGAAAGGATCCTCCATGCCATAAGTCAAGAAATCAATCGGGTTGAAAACAAAACTAGAAGGAAATGGATGGGTGGAGATAGTGAATGACGAAACCAACACTAGCAAGCTAAAACAATGGTGGGAATGACTACCTCTATTCTCCCTAAGGAGGGTAAAACCAATGAGTATAAATCAAGAACTTCCAAGTCTAAGTAGGGACATCAATACATAATACAAGATACATCCAAGTCCATATAAATATGACCGCCAGATCATGACACCACATGTTAATACATGTCACAAAAATGAGTATAATAGCAATGATAACCATAACACAATATAAAAAGCTGAGTCATAATCATGCAATATAATCCATCTGAAACACCATCTGTCTAATGAGAAAGCACTGATACAAAATTGGGCATCAATAACTACTCTATAATGACTAAATGGCTACATTGGTCCTCAGATCTGAGTGTCTTGAGACTCAGTCCTGATATGGGAGAGTACAATAGTCCCCTAATACAATAATGATTCATCAAAACTTCTCATCTCAGCATCTCATATGTAAGAGATCTGGCTGAAAAAATGTACTATGTCTGAAAAATAGAATATGGTATCCCAGCTACTATATATGTGATAATAGGTCGTTCCCCAACTTGAATGGCGACAACATCTTCTAGCAACTGGTTTAACAGAAACAGGGACCAATTCACTTGTACGCCCTTGGTGCATTTTTTAGCACACACAACCATGCCCGAATCACATTGGATGGGTCAATTCTTCTTAATGATCTTGCTGGCCAAAATGCGTGCCCCAATACGAACTGCCCGCTCATTAATACTGTCGATGCGATAGGCACGGCCATCGCATTGCAATCCAAATCTATCCTTCAATTGTTGGGCAAGCTTTTTTTCATTGTCTCACCCTCTGAGATACTGTGTTGGATATTCCCTGTCCTTTGGTAATCCCGTAATTTTTGAAATTAAGTCAACCGTGATAGGAATAGGGTCATTCAACCATAGCGTTCCACCATGAAAGCATGCCAATCTTTGTTTGATGCGTGCGTTTGCTTCATTCAGTCACCCAAAATGTGGCATGTTAATGATCCCCAACAACCCAAACTTGTCCAAGCCATGCGCCCATGGGTGAGGAATCAGTTGGATAGGCATGCCGGGTACTGTAGGAAATGATTGGTAAGGTTCATCCGCTATGTCCTTCAGAAACAAGAGATCATGGTCTTCATACTTCATCTTGACTGAGGTGGGTATGATGTCCACCATGCAAGTTATCATGTCTGGTAGTGGTGACAACTTCAACAGATACTTCTGATTCTTGCTGAGATTCTTTGGCTGCTCCCCAGGTCGTGTTGGAGCAACATATCCAAGGATATCGATGATGGAGATGCCCCTGGGTGCCACAGAATCAATAGATCCTGAGCTTGATGGTCTGGTCTATGCAGTTCCCTCCCCTTGCACCCTAGGGGAAGTGTGCATGTGTCTCTTCTACAATGGTGTGGAACTGGGATTTTGGGCCTTTCACTTCCCTTTAGGGATTGAAGAGGATCTGAGTGGCATGCTCATGACTTCCTCTACGATTGTCGTGGGCCGAATAGGGGATTAGTACTTGCTCGAAATCTATACTGTTTCAGGATTGCTCAGCATCCTGCACTCTACAATCCTCACAATGTGAATGAATACACTTCAATATCACTCACCTTTAGCGCAAAATTTTGCTACTGATCTGAGCTCAACACTTCACCCAATTCAACTAAACAATGCCTTATTCCCACATCCCGTGCCTTCTTATAGCCAATTACTAATCCAATCTCATCATTTCCAAATCAGTCGTGTCCATCATGACCAAATCCAACATTAAGAACTCCAAATCCATTGGCAATATCATCTCACTAACAGTCGAATTGGTCATAAATGCGCGTCACTTCATCAAGTGCCGTCAGCTAACTGCTTTAACTGTCTATATTTATTACTGATTTTACCAACTCGCAGCCCTGCGGTTGTCGCAGGTGTTCTTCCTCAAAGCGCTACTAATTTCTATCCTTGCGTAGCCTCTTCCTCTATGATCACCTTGCTGCTATCTACCTAGTATATATATATATATATATATATATATATATATATATATATATATTCACCCTTGCGTAGTTCCTCAAGATTTGCGTGGCTCGGGCACTGTCCTATAGGCCTCAAGCAGCTTCCATTCACAAGTTTAGGTAGCACCGCACCATCTAATTGTTGTAATTGAACTACACACCCAAAAGTAATTGAATGAACAAGATATGGGCCTAACCAGTGCATCTGTAACTTACCTGGATGCTTCATGAACTTGCTGTCGTATAACAACACCAAATCTCCCTATGTAAATTGCTTATTCTTAATGTGGTGATCATGCCACACCTTCTGTCGATCCTTCTTGATGCATTGGTGGAAACCTATGATAAAGTGGTCATCTTCAAGCTGGATCAACTATGCAATGCGCTCCTCTAGTGCTTCCACATTATCCATGCCAGTTGCAGCAATAATATGCAGACTAGGAACAATGTATTCCATAAGCATGACTGCCTCTTGCCCATATACCAATTTTAATGGTGTTTGTTTCATCATCACTTTACAAGTGGTGTGATATTCCCACCGTACCACGAGAATTTTCAAATCCTAGTCTTCGTGATTAGCATTACATACCTTTGTAAGCACAGTTTCCAATATTTTGTTGAAGGCTTCGACAGTCCCATTCGCTTGTGCCGATGGTATGGTGTGCCTTTCTTATGCTGTACCTGCAACTCCTTGGTTCATGATCTCACTGTTCAATTGATGAAGTGACTTCCTTGGTCACTCATCAATATTTTGGGACATCCAAATCATGTCATAATATTCTCGAATATGAACTTTGCTGTTGTCGTAGCGGTGCAGTCTGCAACTGGCACTGCCTCTGCCCACCTTGTCAGATAGTCAGTTGCTGTAATGATGTACCACACACCAATCCTTTTTCCTTGTGGATTAATTGGACCTACAAAGTCCAAAACCCATTTATTAAAATGTTTTAGAGTTACTTATGGCACAAGCGACAACTCATCATGCCGTGATGGTTTTCCAACACGCTAAAAGACATGTCAGCTCCGTGCATAATCTATCGCATCATTATGTAAAGTAGACCACCATAGCCCAGTGCGCAACACCTTACGTGCAGTAACCCTTAGTCCATAGTGTCCTCCTGCGATTCCTACATGCACTTCTGCTAGAATAGGTCCTTGCTCATGCAGTAAGATGCATCGTCGCAAGATTTCATTTGGTCTAAGTTTGTATAATTGTTCGGCAATCAGCTGGAAATCTGAAGCCTTCACTACCAACTGCTTCTTCTGACTGGTCGACAAGTCTTCTGGGGAAACTCTAGTTGCTAGGAATTGAATGATTGGAGCATAATGGTCATCTGTGATATGTACCCGGAACAGCTGCGCATCAGGCAATCCATCATCAATATTGGTAGGTTCTTCTCCTGTCTCAATGCAGGACAAATGATCAGGGCCAACATTTAACCGTCCTGGCTTCATAATTATTGTAACATACCCAAAATATCTCCATGTAAATTTTGAGAAAATGGGATAAATTTTTCGCTTTTACTATATCATCAAGTCAATCATGTTAGTCTTTTGAGAGAGAGTAATCACATTCATGAAAACACTACTATCATTTACATCTAAGAAAACTGTAATTTAATTAAATTAAGTTCGACTGGGTAGTTGATATTAGAGCTATACCAATGACCATACAAGAACCAGAAATAATGGTAAAAAATTTATACCTCAAATACATAATCATACTTTGTTGCAATTAAGGACCATCACCTACATTCACTCTAATATAAGCAGATCATATTGAAGTTTAAGATAGATACGACCGTTTCATTATTCGCTAGACTTTGCCTCGATTGTGATAGTAGTTACACATTAACCCTTTCCTTTAAAGGTCGCTAACATTCCTCATAACAAGGTACCATCCTTGTACTTATATTCTTGGGCGCAACCATCCAAGATGACGAATGAGTCCTGAGTGGGACAAACAACAAAGCTAAATACACTACACATGATAGAAACAATTAAACTAAATAATATGCACCTATACAACAAATTCATTTTACACTTGTCTTTTGAAAGCTATTCCATCATTGAATGTAACTCCTACAACCACCACTTTATGTAACTCAACATGCATATTAGTACCATAAATCCAACAGCATAAATCTTATATACAAGGTAAATTACATCCATAAACAAAACTAACTGTAAGAGTACATCTTTGAGCTTGGTTGACTAGAAACATGTGGACGACTTTCCTCCCAACCATGGGCTTCATGTAACGTATGTTTGTCCATTTAAATCCACCCCCGAGCTGGGCGACGAATTCACTAAGGTTCAAGGTCATGAGCAAAAACTACCCAAGTTCAAGTTAAGATATCCAATTGGATTACCTTGCTTAAGTTTACGAGACTTAGTACTCTTTGTAGTTATGACAATTCTAACCATTACTTATGACTAAACCCTTGTCATGTTTTATCATTAACAAAAATGTACATAACAACACTTATCTATACTGTTACGTTACATTGTTTATGCAACCTTTTACCATTACAATAATTCATATCAAACTTTACCGTTACAAATATAATTAAATGTATACACTCTCTTAATGTACACTACATTGTAAACACCCAATATAAACTTACATAAGATAGTAGCCAAAATGTAAATTATGTATAGATTTATTTTATCCCTATCCTCAATTTAATGTATACATTTCTATTTATATATTCTACACCTTCATAATTTTCCCTTTTTACAAAACACTTTATTTCAAACAAATTCATAAATTTCCCTTTTCACAAAACACTTTGTTTCAAAACAAATTCATTCATGAATTTAACATTTAACATAGTTAGATATGCACAAAAGTTCCTCAAATAGGGTGGCTAATCTGAAGGGTTAAACCTATGCTTTTTTTTTACTTTAAAATGAATTAATAAATATAATCTTCCATTCTTAATGAGTCACGTCCATATGGATATGTAATAATTTACACAATATAAAAGAAATTCAAACTAACCCACAAACCATCGCATCTATATGGTAATTTTAATGTAATAATTTACACAATATAAAAGAAATTCAAACTAACCCATATA
This sequence comes from Pseudotsuga menziesii, assembly GCA_001517045.1. NCBI lineage: Eukaryota > Viridiplantae > Streptophyta > Pinopsida > Pinales > Pinaceae > Pseudotsuga > Pseudotsuga menziesii. The sequence continues at coordinate 439,408 of LPNX010099482.1, forward strand.
CCGTCGCATCATATGGTCTATTTTAATGTAGTAAATTACACAATATAAAAACAATTCAATTCAGACTAACCAATAAACCTTCAGATCGCTGACCAGTCCGATGTTTATTCCAACCATGCAAAGTGGCTAAAGGTAGGTGAAACATAAATATATTAACTGATTGATAGTCTATTTAAACAACGCTCTGATTTCCAAACACGGTTAGGATTGTGTAGTTAAACAAAGAGTCTTCATGGGTGCGTGTTGATAGATAAAAATAATAATTCAAACTTGGAGAAGTTCAAGATCAACTTCAAACTAATCGATTCCACGTCGATCACAAAGACTCAGGCAGTTATTAAAACGTCGAGATGGATTTTTAACTCACGAATTAAGTATTCATTCAAGATCTGTAAAGAATATAGGCATAAAACAATACTATCGCCATTACAAGGAAAGGAGATGGCAGGTATGGAAATGCTTGAACCAATTTCCATATTTAAAACATAGAAAAACCAAACACAAGCAAAAAGATCACTTCCAAATCAGATTATATACAAATGAAACACAGTCAAAAGAAGATCACTTCTCCAGATCTAAATAAAATAAGACAAATCGTAATCTAAATAAAATAAGACAAATCGTAGGCACAAAGGAGTTCACTTCCAGATCAGATTATATATAAAGGAAACGTAGGCCAAAGAGATTACTTCTCTAGATCTAAAGAAAATAATGAAACCGGAGGCAACAGGAAAAAAGGAGATCATTTTCATATCTAAATATATAAATAATGAAGCCGCAGGCCAAAAGGAGATCATTTTCATATCTAAATCTATAAATAATGAAATCAAAGGCTATTGTAGATTCGGATTCATACTAAAACCTTTGGCAATGTAACCATTTCAGAACTAATGCTAAAGTATTACCAGGATCTACTAATGAATTCAAGAGATGAAAGGTTCGAACGCTATTCATCCTCCCCTCCTCAACTGGTATTAGGTGCTATAGGAATTGATCACGTCGTTCTCAATTGGGAACCTAACTTTCATCTAGAATAAGGTTTCCAGAAACCCTCCAAAGGACAAGACACCCTTCCCCTTCGTAAATATCTTTTTTATATACTTGTAGTTCTCAAGTTACTCCATGGGGGATTCAACTTGTTGAGCAATATCTTATCACATTCATTCATAAAAGGAGGTTTTTAATTGTGAAAAATAAGGTCAATATGTAAGTATTGGGGGGCGCATAATAGGGTATGGGGGTTTATAGGTATTGGGGGCTATAAAAATGGGTTTCTATTAAAAATAAGTAATATATCATAAAAATAAGGTTTTTTTATTAGAAATATGTATTGGGAGGGGGCTCAACAAAAGGATTTTTGAAATTAATTATCAGTATCTAGTGAAATTATGGGTATTGTTTAATATCCCATGAACGAAGGTGCTATGAAATGGTTTCACTAAGAGAAGGCCCCGTGAATTACTCTTCCTCGATCGCATGTGGGATTATTATTATTATATTTTCTTTTTAGAACAATATAATCTTATTGGAGAATATACATTTACAATGTTTCATACTACTTTCCAGATTATTCTCTTTAAAAAAAAGGAGAGGGAATCTTGATCTCTTTCAAAGTGTCTTTATAATAAATTTGTTTAAATATATTAGGTCGGTTCTCCATATAACAATTAAGCCAAGGTTTTATTCCCATAAAATAGATAATTGTATATGTAGAGAGATATTTTTCACTTTAATACCTTATTTGTGTTACAAATAATAGATTAGTTATTATTTGCTTATTAGGTATCATAGTTTCATAATAATAGGAATTAACACTAAATAACGTCAACCATTGTCACTCTTATTCATAATTTGATGAGCATGCGCTTTACCCTTTAATTAATGTACCCAGCTTTAATTTGTCATTCCATCGAAATCATGATGACACTAGGTTAAGCTTTACTAGATCCCCAAATATTTGGTGGCCATTAGCCTTTCCCCCTAGCAGATTCATCCAAAATATCATTTTAGTCACACATGCTTTCAGTCTCCTAGCATTATTAAATTTCATCTATAAATTTTTTTATGAGCTACTTTTCATACTTACAGTGCCTTTTACCTATGCTTCACATTTTGTGGGCATGTTCTGAGGGGATGTTACATACTTTCCCCCTTAGAATTAACACCATCCTTGGTGTTACATATTCGACCAAGGTATTTTTCGCTCATTCCACTTTAGGTTCTGATTGCTTGCTTCAAAATCCTTCGCGATGTCCTTTAGTTTTTCTCTGGTCATCTTCAATCTTTTGTGATTACTGCAAGCTTTTATCCTTCATAACCTGTATTTGTATGCAACAAAGAGAGGTCTCCCAAGTTTATTTAGTAACATGTCACTAATTCATAATCAAGTTTAGAACATAAACAATAAGTCCTTTCTGCAACACAACATTTGCAATTCATAAATCATATTTTAGCATTTGTTTGAGCCTTTATCCTCATAAGAGGGACTAATGAAACATTACCATCAAAAGAATTCATAAGTAATCCCGATTTACTTATATTTTTGGAGGATGTATTTTACCTCTAGTACTTCGATGCTTAAACTCGTCCTCCACTTGAGATAGACATTCTTTCATTTCTTTCATTCACAAGATAGCATCATTTATTCCACATAATTTCAAGAAGTAACCTTTTACAAATGTGCTGTTCACCCTCGCCCTTGAGGGAATTTTCCCTACTTAAGTGTTTATAACATTCACACATGAAGACATTCAACAATCTAGTCATTAGAAAAATCGTTAATATATGTTTTATTGTTTCATCATGGAGTTGAACAACTACCAACAACACTTTTGTTGATGATCAAACTCTTCCTTGAGATTCTCATCTTTAATAGCTCTCTGTCAATCATTGAACTCTCTCTCGAGTTGCTGACACCAATTGATCTTACAGGCTAAAAGTTTGAGGTTACTCTCTCTTTTGATTGCTAGTCAAAAAAATTTCCCCCAAAAACATCAAACAACGTCATGTTTTCCAGTTGTCAACCTTGTGCCTAGGTCTTTCCATTGATATCACAGACTCTTTCATAATTCCCCTCGAGCCTCCTCGCTTGAGTCCAGGAATTTATTTTCCACCCAGCCTCTTGCTTGAGTCTAGGAAAAGTTACCATAGCAAGGTAGAGCTGGATCCTCAATTTTTCCCCTTGGTGTTCCCTCAAAGAAGAGATTATTTTCATCTCAAGCCTTCATGCTTGAGTCCAGGAATTTCTTTTCCACCCAGCCACTTGCTTGGGTCCAGGAAAATTTCTTTTTACCCATCAGTAAATTATTTCCAAGCTCAATAATTGGATATTGCGATATATATAAATAAAATATATTTATTTCACATACATATTTCATATGTAAGTTCAAGTTATGAATCTATCGTCCATACTTATAAATTTATACAACCAATAGTATATTCGAATATACAATACAATTGCATGAAACATATTAGAAATATATTAGAAACATGTATGATGCACATTTGATTTTATATTTCGAATAATATTCCATATCTAATCAAAACAATAATTCCAACAACAAACTAATATCATATATAATTATATGCACTTTTTGAAAGACAATTGAGAAAAGCAGTTTTCCACCAAGTTGTGGCATTTTCCTGGTAGTGTAATCTTGACCCCTTTTGTAGGGAAGCTAAATACTAATGGAACTAATCCAATCAAGCTATAAACAAAAATAATTTTTGAAATGGCACCTGAGTATTCGAATACAAGGTCAGATTGGTTCAGGTAGTCATCGTTGTTTTGTAAAGCATCCATAAATAAAAAACAAGAACTGAATATAGATTTGGCTTAATCATGTATCCTTTAAACTAAAACTCGGGTAAGTAATCTCAAGACTAGCTCTTCTCTCCACAACCTTACACGGCATGTATTAAGTTGATCAACTTCAATAAAAACATTGCACAATTTGACACATTTTACAGGTTTAATTCAAATCTTTAAAATGATAAGAACAATGCACTAGTAACAAGAATCTATACCCAAACATGAAAATAAATAATAATAAATATCATTTCTTATAAAACAACTCATTGCATGTTTCAAATCGTTGGAAATAAAATATCAACTCCCAAATCTATACGAATATTAAATACAGACAAAGGAATATCGTTTTTGCAGATCTAAATGAAGATGTTGGTAAAGAGGGAATTAATCTAGTTTTATAATCAAACATAGACACAAATCTATACAAAATTGTGATTTATGAAATATCAAAATATAAGCCCAAGAAAAATATATATCACACGTCAATCATAGTCTAAATTGAAAAATCATATTCGTTAAGGGTTTTGAAACAAAATGTTTTTTTTATCGATATTTCAATGCAATAATATTCGATCTTCTCAAAAATTTATAGGTTGCATCTACAAATTTCTAAAAGATATATATCCTTCAGAACAAGGAACAGATGCATAGCCAAGACCACTGCAAATCATGATCGTCTAAAAATTATGAAAATTCTCTACCCTCTACTGGCCAAAACCCCTTACTTGAAACGAAATATTCAATGAAAGAAAAATCGGAGAGAAAAAGAGGTGAGGGAAACAACTTACTTGCAAACCATTTTCATAAATAGTATTTCAGAGAGTACACAACTTACTTATGTATACGTGGGTCCATTTTTCCACAGTGTTTGAACCTGAGGCTCTGATACCATTTGTAACATACCCGAAATATCTCCATGTAAATTTTGAGAAAATTGGATAATTTTTTCGCTTTTACTATAACAACAAGTCAATCATGTTATTCTTTTGAGAGAGAGTAATCACATTAATGAAAAAACTACTATCATTTACATCTAAACAAACCGTAATTTAATTAAATTAAGTTCCAATGGGTAGTTGATATTAGAGCTATACCAATGACCATACAAGAACCAGAAATAATGGTAAGAACTTTATACCTCAAATACAAATCATACTTTGTTGCAATTAAGGACCATCGGTACATTCACTCTAATATAAGCAGATCATATTCAAAGCTTAAGATAGATACGACCATTTCATTAGTCGCTAGACTATCCCTCGATTGTGATAGCGGTTACACCTTAACCCTTTCCTTTAAAGCTCGTTAACATTCCTCATAACAAGGTACCATCCTTGTACTTGTATTCTTGGGCACAACCATCCAAGATGACGAATGAATCCTGAGTGGGACAAACAACAAAGTTAAACACACTACACCTGATAGAAACAATTAAACTAAGTAATATGCACCTATACAACAAATTCATTTTACACTTGTCTTTCAAAATATATTCCACCATTGAATGTAGCTTCTGCAACCACCACTTTATGTAACTCAACATGCATATTAGTACCATAAATCCAAGAGCATAAATATTATATACAAGGTAAATTACATCCATAAACAAAACTAACTGTAATAGTACTTCTTTGAGCTTGGGCGACCGGAAACACGTGGAGAAATTTCCTCCCACCCGTAGGCTTCATCTAATATATGTTTATCCATTTAAAGCCACCCCCGAGCTGGGCAGCGAATCCACTAAGGTTCAAAGTAATGAGCAAAAACTACCCAAATTCAAGTTAAGATATCCAACTTGATTACCTTATCTAAGTTTGTGAGACTTAGTACTCTTTGTAGGTCTGACAATTCTAACCATTACTTATGACTAAACCCTAATTCATATCATTACAATAATTCATATCAAACTTTGCTGTTACAAATATAATTAAATGTATACACTCTCTTAATGTGAACTACATTGTAACCACCCAATATAAACTTGCATAAGGTAGTAGCCAAAATGCAAATTATGTATAAATTTATTTTATCCCTATCCTAAATTTTATGTATAGATTTATATTTATATACTCTACACCTTCATAATTTTCCCTTTTCACAAAACACTTTAATTTAAACAAATTCATAATTTTCCCTGAACACTTTATTTCAAAACAAATTCATAAATTTCCCTTTTCACAAAACACTTTATTTCAAACAAATTCATAAATTTCCCTTTTCACAAAATACTTTACAAATTCATAATTTTCTTTTTTCACAAAACACTATATTTCAAAACAAATTCATAAATTTCCCTTTTCACAAAACACTTTATTTCAAAACAAATTCATTCATGGATTTAACATTTAACATAGTTAGATATGCACAAAAGTGGCTCAAATAGGGTGGCTAATGTGAAGGGTTATATCGATGCTTTTTTTTTAATTCAAAATGAATTAATAAATATAATCTTCCATTCTTAATGAGTCGCATCTAGTGATCAAATTTGAAGGGCTCCTTTTAATTTCATATTGAAGGGTATATATCTACAAAACCCTTCAACTTTGAAAATTTGAAAAAATAATTATACTTTAATTAAAAAAAGAAAATTAATTATACATTTCATAAAAAAAATGCCTAATAAATATTTATACTTTCAAATTTTAATAATGTTAAAAAATAGCTAATGAAATTTTTGTAATTTCAATTAAACTATAAATTAATTTTTTTTTTAAATCAAATTTATCCACAAAACTACTATTTTACACAAATGTACACAATTCTAAAAATATTAATCAAGAACTTGCTTCCCTTTATTCTTCAAAATCATCAAATTTAGATCATGGGAGAGATGAAGCTATTTGCCCAGTGGAAGAGCTTTTCGGGCTTTCATTAGTTTCCATACATCATAAATGGCATTCCAATATACCTCATTCCAAATATATATATTTTTCCAATTCCACAAAAAAAAAATTTCCAAATTCCAAATTATATTCAAATTTGAAATTCCAATGTATATATTTTTTCATCCACAAAATAAATATGTAAGTGCACGGTAACAAATTAACGAACTGTTATTCTCTCATTTTAGCCAGAAAACAACAACTTTTGGCTCTAAGGGTAGGTAACACATTCACCCAAAAAAAAATTACAACGTTTGGCTCTACTGGTACGTAACACATTCACCCAAAAAACATTACAGTTCTGGAAAAATCACCCATGAATCAAGTTACAATTATTCTTTCTTTTTAATCAGAAAACAACAATGTTTGGCTCTCCGGGTATGTAACACATTCACCCAAAAAAAATTAAAGTAAATCAAGTTACAATAACAATCAGACAACAAATAAAAAAACAAAGAAGAGGATCAACTTCGAATGGTTGAAAAAAAACATTGATGCACATGAGAAGCTCTGAAGCTCTGCAACCCCCATCACCTATGCTAAACCAATTAGCTCGCCAGTCGCAATATTAGCCTCACCAGTCACGATCTCATAGTAAAGCAGCCACACAACCATATCTTTAAATAACAACTCAACTTCACTAATTTTGAAACGAAATTATTATTTCCAATATCAAATATGGAATCTTTTCTTTTCTTGAATACAAAAATAAAAAATCAAGGCGGAAAAAAATAGGAAAAACATAAAAAATGCTATGATTTAAGGAAAATGTCTATTTTAGAAAGATGTTAAAATCAATTAAGTAATTAATATGGATTAATTAATTTAATAATATTAATTTATGTTTTATATATATTTAAAGAAATTAAAATAATATTGAAATACTATTTCAAATTGTGTCCTTCTTTTGAAATTTATAAATATTGTTTTTCCTTCTTCAATGAAGGATAAATTTGAAAGATTAAATTTTATTTGAAGTATATTTTATAAAATGTACTTGGAAACTTCTTTTGAAATTTATAAATATTGTTTTTCCTTCTTCAATGAAGGATAAATTTGAAAGATTAAATTTTATTTGAAGTATATTTTATAAAATGTACTTGGAAAGGGATAGACCCCTAGGAAGGGCTATGAAGGATTCAATTTTGATCACTGGGACTCACATCCATATGGATATGTAATAATTTAAACAATATAAAAGAAATTCAGACTAACCCACAAACCGTCCAATCTTCTTCTTTTTTCAACAGAAAAAATCGTAACTTTATTTACAAAATTACATTTATCAAATGAACCACTATCATTTACTGATTAGTGTCCATTACCTCAATTCTTCAGCACAAAAATGCTTTTTACAAAAGTTAATAATTGATTTGAAATCAAATTATATCCAACCAACATATTTCAAACAGTTACACTACAATCATCAATAGATGTATCTTGTAAGATAAACAGAAAGTAGCTTGTCTCTGCACATATCAACAAAATATTACAGCATAAAATCCTTATCCTTCAAAGACTATGTAAAATATATATGTCATCTAATGCTATCTTCATCAACAAAGAAATAAGATATTTCTTTATCCTTCAAAAACTTCCACAAGTATCTTTGCCATCAAAATGAACAACAAAATACTAAAACTGTCAACAAAAAACAAATTCCAAAAGTCCTAAAAAATACACCCCCCCAAAACCCCATCACGAGAAAATCTGAAAAGTCTCATAAGTTTTAGATGCGCTAATCTCCTGGATAATCCAATGCCCTTCCACAACATTTGCACCTGCATTGGCTAATGCATCAGCTTTAGAATTCCTTTCATGATAAATATGCTTGTAATCAACTTTAACAAGGAAATCAGATATATGGATCACCTCCTACAAGACCTGAGTAAGAAGTATATTATTAATTCTGAACTTACCAGATACCCAATTGATCACCAACTGTGAATCTCCAAAGATCTGCAGAATATGAACCCCATTCTTTAAAGCCAAAGTAATAAGCAACTTTAATGCTAAAAGCTCAGCATAGTTGTTGGTTCCCAACCCCAGACCAGTAGAGAAAATAAAATAGTGCTCATCCGATAAGTACAATAAACCACTAGCCCCACAAATCTAAGGCACCCCAGCTGCCGAACCATCAAAACACCCCCATGGTGTTGTTTTGTCAATGTGTTCATTAACAACCATTCTTATATTCAAAGCTCTGTTATCCAAAGGATAAAAATTCAGTAAGCCCAGACATAAAGAAGATACATATAAGACTTTGGCAGAATATCTTCAAAACAACATTGATTCCTAGCCTTCCATGTGAACCATGAAACAATAACAGGTAAAGATCTATACTTATCCTCAGCATGCAAGCACCAATTCTTAACACAGTCTAAAACCGATATACCATGCCAAAAATTTAGAAGTCTTAACTTGGACTCAATTTCTGACCAAACCCTCCTCATAAATGAACATTCGAAACCAATATGAGACTTAGTTTTAGACTCCATTTTGCAAAGATAGCACCAGCCAGGTCCTTCTCTGCCTTTTCTACACAGTATATCCCAAGTAAGTGCTTTCCCTGAAAATAAAAACCAATAATAGATTTTTTATTTTAGTGGACATTTAAGTTTCCATAACCACTTCCACCACTAGGAACATTCCATCTCATTCCTATCTTGAATAAGATGAAAATAACTAGCTTTGGGGGTGTACTTACCTGTTTTGGATAGACTCCATACCAATGGATCACCCTCATTAGAAATTCTATCATGACTGGATGTCATCAAAGCAACATAAGTATTCCAAATAATGATTTCCTGGTCCACAAAACCAAAAAAGTCAGCATTCAACCAACCCTGATCCTGTAGGAAAGATGCACCAGGACATGTAATATTCTTCAATACAAAAAAACTAGCATAATGAAGTTTATCAATCATAGAGACTGGTAAACAATGCCTCCATTTTCATCCTATCCAAGGGTCCATGCCAATACGCACCTCTGTTCCTATCCCAATCCTCCACACAAGTGACTGTCCAATAAGATAAAAAGACCAGAGTACAAATTTCCAACAAATAGATATGCCTTTATTTTTCTTAACAATAGCCCTTATTCAATCTATTAAAGTTAAAGGTCTAATGTATTTCTGAAGAGAAATCTACACCCAAAGTCCAATTCCATGAATAAGGTTCCACACACTTTTAGCAGCAAGTGATTTAGCAAATAAAGCAGGTATTTTCAAGCCCCAACCTCCCAGAGATTTGGGATTATCCAAAACCTTCCATGAGGACCAAGGTAAACCTGTAGATTCATTATTTCCAGACCATAAGAACTTGAAACAGATCTTCCCAATGATTTCAAGAATACCCACTGGTATCCAAAAATGCATCCAGTATACTGGAATGGCCTCAAGAATAGAATTCACCAATATAAGTTTACCTCCCTTAGATAACCATCTAAAATTCCAGTTCTTGACTCTCTTTTCCACTTTTGCAATAATCCAATCCCAATCTTTCAACAGATATCTGCAATTTTTTAGATGGAAACCAAGATATTTCATACCATACTCAATTTTATCAGCATTAAAAGTAAATATATTCTGTAATGAAATCAACTCAGATTCTTCCAATCCAAAATAATAAAAAGATGATTTGTGCTCATTAATAACCATTCCATATGCTTTACAAAAATCCATCAACACCTCATATAATGTTGATAATGACTGTTCAGAACCATCAAGAACGTAATCCTTCCTGAATAATTCCAACAGCTTCATGAATCTGTCTCCCATGCAAGAACCCAAACTGTTCATTAGAAATAAATCTCCCCAAAATATTTCTAACACGAGTAGAAATGATTTTACCAATGATCTTATATATAAAGTTACATAAAGATATTGGTCTGAAGTCATCAAATGACTTAGGAGAATCAGTCTTGGGGATCAATGCAATAAAAGTAGAATTAAAAACAATAGGTATTTTTCCACTCAGTCTTGAATCTTCTATAACTCTTAACAAATCACTTCCCAAAACATCAAAAAGTGCCCTATAAACTTCCACCTGGATCCCATCAGGTCCAGGACTCTTATCATTTTTACTTACTGACAAAATAGACTGATTTCCACTAGTGTAACAGGAATCATAAGATCTAAATTTTCAACTTCAAAAATATCAAAAGGATATTTATCAGCAATTTCCAAAATCTCAGGAAAATGTAGATTGTCATTTGCTTTAAACAAAGTTTCAAAGTGTTGAACACCCGCCCCAGCAATAGACTCAAAACCCTCAACAATATTACCCCTATCATCTAAAATATTCCATATAGAATTAATCAATTTTCTATGATTAGCAAATTTATGGAAGATTGGAGTATTATCATCACCACATAGTAACCAGATAACCCTACTCTTCTATTTGGCTTCATTTTCTCTATCCAGTAAAATGTTTCTCCTTCTAGATTCCAACACATACAAAGAAGCCTTATCATAAACACTAGAATAACCAAAACCTAATTTAGTACATGCATCCTCTAATAAAATCTCAATCTCCACTAAATATTTAGTATCCTGTTCTTTCCTCTTAACAGACCAGCATATAGATACATTTTTAATCTTTTTAAGATTAGCAGAAAATTGTGAGGCAGGAGACATATCAGAATTCTCATCATACCCCTTCCAGGTATTTTTCAATAGAATGACCAAATTCTCATGTTCCAGCCAGTGTGCATTAAACTTGAAAGGAATATGAGTATTCTTATCATGACCTAAAATATGTAAAAAAATAGGATGATGATCTGAGTCCTCCCCACATCCCACCCATTGATAAAAGTAGAGATCAAATTCCAAAAGATTAACAGAAACCATCAATCTATCCAAACGTTTACAAATATTCTCACTACCAACTCTTCTATTGGTACAAGTGGGAAGAATCACACTCGGCACTATATCCACAAGGCCATGATCATCCAAAATTTTTGCAAAAAAATCAGACAAAAAAACATAACTCCATTTTAAGTTCAGTCGAATAGAGAGCTACACATAATCCTGAATCCATTGCCCAAGAATTCAAAAAAAGTAAAAATCGATTTCTTCAACCCACAAGCAAACCCCCTGATTTTCCTTTAGCATCCACAGAAAAAAAAAGTCCATCCAAACAATAATAATTCCATTTCACCAGCAAACAGAACCCCATCACCCATACTTTCTTGTAAAAACAGAACATCAACAGACTGATCAAACACCAACCTATAGATAGCTAGTTTCTTAGGTTTACTAGCTAAACCTTTACAAATAAGAGTCATCACTATCATAATGTACCCTTGAGATGGGCATCCACTTCTCTAAGTGCCCCAGAAACTTCAAAACGATCAATACCCTCCACAGACTCATCAAATTTTGCAGAAGACAATAATCTCCCAACGCCAACAGAAGAGACAGAATCCATCAAGACCTTAGAACTAGATCTAAGGAAATATCCAGAACCAGTACCCTTAAAAACCTTAATAGGGGAGATAAACCCTAAATCCCTAAGTCTGGATTCACCCAAAATAAAATTATCCATATGATCCACTCCTACCTCCGAACATTTACTTAAGAAAGTACCCTCCTCAAAATCCACCAAGGAAGCCAAATTTAAAGGTTTAAGTGTCAATTCATAGATTCAAAATATTCATGACAGGTTCTAGTTTCCAAAGGCGAAATACCCTCCCAACCAGGTGAATGAGACAAGGATAAATCCACAGGACCACCAGATTTCTTGACTTGCCAAACAAATTTGGACGTGGGGACAGTAAACGACTATTTCTTCATAAATGGTAAATGACAATGGGCTAACAAATGACCATAATAGTGACAACGATTGCACCGAAAAGGAAATCCTACATAATCTAAAGGCTGGGTAAACACTATCTCTCCTTTCTTAATGACAATGTCTTCAGCAAGACCATAGCGAATTTCCAAAAGGACCAACACTTTCCCCAAACAATAAATACCAGATTCTAAAAAAGACAAATCAGCCTCAAGAAACGTCCCAAGTGCATTACCAATCAACCTAAAAAAATCAACAGACCAAAACTCGAAAGGAAGATTAGGAAACTTTACCCATATTGGCTTAGAGTCATACCTCTCAGTGCGAGGATCAAATAATGGCATCCATCACTTAAGAAAGAGTCCCGAATTGTCCCATTTCCATACTCCTTTCCGAATGGCATCCAAATCTGTTGTATTCTGAAACTTGAATGCCAGCGATACCCTGGGAAGAATATAAATCTTCGGATAGAGGACAACCACATGCTACCAAGAATCAAATACCCAACTATTAATACCTTCAGAACTGATCTTTCTCCCTCCAAACCGACCCACAAGTGTGAGTGCATTGGTAAGAAAAATCTCGTTCAAAGGAACATCCTCGCCCACCACCAGAAGTAAGGGTTTATCCTGCTTGCGGACACATTTAGTATTTTTCTTAATAGAGCCTTTCTTCGATATGGAGTGCTGGAGAAACTCATCATGGGGTTCAACCCCATAAGTTTCAGAAACCCCGCAAACAACGAAACCATAAGAAACACCGACCTTCAGAAAATTATCAGTCGAAGGGGATGCTCTCAAGATAGTAGGTTTATCAAATATATCCAAAGATAGATCAATTACTGGAGAAACTAGCATAGATATATCCTCCTGACGAGTAATTAGCGGAGAAACTACAGGTAAAAACCCCAAATAGGAAACATTAACAGATGAATCTCTCCCAACCCCCGGCAAAATACTCCCACAATTCGCCTCATCCAATTTAATGCCCGAGTCCAGCTCATTCACAGTAGAAACCTGACATATGGAAATATCTGCAAGCATCTTCACACCAGGTGACCTCCCATGTTCTAGTGGCATCGTGCTCAAACTAACCTCGAAAACCCTAGAAGGGATCACCCTCGAGGAGTTAAATACCCAAGTGCTTTGAGCAGAGCGAGCTAAAGATTTTTCCTCCCGAAGAGACATTTCAGAGACGTGTCAGCACACTAGATCAACCTTGAACCCAAGTAACCTCAGGATGGGGAAACCACCGTCAAGAAGTTAATAATACCGCCAAAATATAAGAAATTAGAAGTAAGGATTAAATCTCGATGCAAAAGCAGATCCTGATGGAGTCAATCAATTAAAAGAAACCTGACACCATGCCATATGTGAAGCTTTCATCACCGAAGGATTAAATGTACTATCTGCTAAAGTATGTTCTGTACTATCTCCATGATTAACATCCGTCGCCCATCAAGAAAGCCAACCCATGCATCAGCAGATCTCCACATAAATGTGACTACTTTCCAATCTATATGGTCAACTATATTAATGTAATAATTTACACAATATAAAATCAATTCAAACTAACCCATATATCATCGCATCATATGGTCTAACTATTTTAATGTAGTAAATTACACAATATAAAAACAATTTAATTCAGACTAACCCATAAACCTTCGGATTGCTGACCATTCCGATGTTTATTCCAACCATGCAAAGTGGCTAAAGGTAGGTAAAACATAAATATATCAACTGATTGATAGTCTATTTAAACATCGCTCGGATTTCCAAATACGGTTAAGATTGTGTGGTTAAACAAAGAGTCTTCATGGGTGGTTGTTGATAGTTAAAAAAAATAAGTCAAACTTGGAGAAGTTTAAGATCAGCTTTAAACTAATCGATTCCACATCAATCATAGAGACTCAGGCAGTTATTAAAATGCTGAGATGGATTTTCAACTCATGAATGAAGTATTCATTTGAGATCTGTAAAGAACATAGGCATGAAACAATACTATCGCCGTTACAAGGAAAGGAGATGGTAGGTATGGAAATGCTTGATCCATTTTGCATATTTAAAACAAAGAAAAACCAAACGCAGGCAAAAATATCACTTCGAGATCAAATTATATACAAAGGAAACACAGTCAAAAGGAGATCACTTCTCCAGATCTAAAGAAAATAAGACAAATCGTAGGCACAAAGGAGTTCACTTCCAGATCAAATTATATATAAAGGAAATGCAGGCCAAAGAGATTACTTCTCCAGATCTAAAGAAAATAATGAAACTGCAGGCAACATGGAAAAAGGAGTTCATTTTCATATCTAAATATATAAATAATGAAACTACAGGCAAAAAGGGGATCATTTTCATATCTAAATATATCAATAATGAAACCGCAGGAAAAAAGGAGACCATTTTCATATCTAAATATATAAATAGTCAAATCAAAGGCTATTGCAGATTTGGATTCATACTAAAATATTTGGCAATGTAACCATTTTAGAACTAATGCTAAAGTATTACCAGGATCTACTAACAAATTCAAGAGCTGAAAGGTTTGAATGCTATTCATCCTCCTCTCTTCGACTGGTATTAGGTGCTCCAGGAATCGCCCGCACCGTTCCTCATTAGGAACCACCTCGATTTTAACTTTCCTCTAGCATAAGGTTTCCAGAAACCCTCCAAAGGAAAAGATGCCCCTTCCCCTTCGTAAATATCTCTTTTATATACTTGTAGTTCTCAAGTTACTCTTCCTCGATCACATGTGGGATTATTATTATTATATTTTATTTTTAGAGGAATATAATCTTACTAGAGAATAGACATTAACAATGTTTCATAAGTTACTTTCCAGATTATTCTCTTTAAAAAAAAGGAGAGGGAGTCTTGATCACTTTCAAAGTGTCTTTATAATAAATTTGTTTAAATATATTAGGTCGTTTCTCCATACAACAATTAATCCAAGGATTTATTCCCATAAAATAGATAATTGTATATGTAGAGAGATATTTTTCACTTTAATACCTCATTTGTGTTACAAATAATAGATTAGTTATTATTTGCTTATTAGGTATCATAGTTTCATAATAATAGGAATTAACACTAAATCACGTCAACCATTGTCACTCTTATTCATAATTTGATGAGCATGTGCTTTACCCTTTAATTAATGTACCCAACTTAAATTTGTCATTCCATCGAAATCATGATGACACTAGGTTAAGCTTTACTAGATCCCCAAATATTTGGTAGTCGTTATCCTTTCCCCCTAGCAGATTCATCCCCAATATCGTTTTAGTCGCACACGCTTTCAGTCTCCTAGCATTATTAAATTTCATCTATAATTTTTTTATGAGCTAGTTTTCATACTTATAGTGCCTTTTACCTACGCTTCACGTTTTGTGGTCATGTTCTGAGGGGATGTTACAATTATCTTAAAATCAACTTCTTGAAAAAGTAGCAGCCATCGACATATATTCCCCCCCAACACAGGATTATTGACCAGATATTGCAATGTGGAGTGGTCCGTGAACATTTTGAAGTGACCTCTCAATAGATAGTGCCTAAAATTCTGCAGCACGCATGATCAAAATCCTCCTTTAATCTCCGTCGTTCAAACTTTAAGTGCCTACCACATTTTGCAGATTTCAAAAGTTCATTAATCCGCGTATGTTGAATAAGCAGAATTTCTCTCCGCCATAGATCTAATTCTGATTAGATCTCCTCTATCGAAAGATGAAATCCTTTAACCAATTTTGCAGATATGAAAAGTTATTTCCCACGAGCATGTTATATCTGCAGAATTTACCTCCTCCATTGATCTTTCCTCATCATCAATCCTAGCCTTTGGAACATGCAAGCCTTTAAGACGTTTCCGCAAATATGAAAGGTTCTTTCATCGGTGCATGTTTAACTAACATAATTAATTTCCACGGTAGATATAATTCAACGATCAATTTCGGTTGTCGATCTTGATCCTACTTGCTTCTTGTTTTTTTATCAGCAAAATATCCTCTAGCCATTGATATTCACTCACCTCTAATTTCCATTGTCCAATCTCGAGTTGTTACTTTTCACACTTTTTATTCCCACATTCATCATAAGCCCTTGATCTTTGTCCCGAGATGTTTGTGACCATTTATCTTCAATATCGCGGGATGCAGAATGCGGAACTGTGATACTTCCCATAGTCTATTAGCAATTTTCTGCCTTCCACTTTCTGAGCTTTCCTTTCCACACTGCGGAAGACAGAAGTCAAAAACTCAACATTTCAAAAAACGAGCTTATGGTTTTCCACTTTCCGGACTTTCCTTTCCACACTGTGGAAGGTGGAAGTAAAAAACTCAACTTTTCAATGATTTTGACTTTTTTCTTTTCACATTTTCTTTTCTGCACTTTCCTTTCCGCACTGTAGAAGGCAGAAGTCAGAAACTCAACTTTTCAATAATTTCAACTTTTTGTTTTTTACGCTTCTGCACTCGCATTTCTGCTTCCGCAATTTTTCACAGGTCCTCTGAACCTTTGATATCCTGTAGTTTCACTTGTAATCATCGATCTAATGATTGGTTGTGGATCTCTTCTTCCATATTACTTCTTTTGCGGAACTCTCCTGTGACTGTCGATCTATTTCAGAACGCTTCTCAACTGTCCGATCTTCCTACACTTGCGAAATTCTTCTCGACCTTAGATCTTCTGCAAATCTAATATCGATCATCGATCTATACTCTTTTGTGAAACTTCACCTTTTTCGCCTATCCTTTGCGGAACTTATCTTCAACCGTTGGATCTTCGTGCAGGAAGCTTCCTCGCCGTTCATTTTGAACTATTGCAGAACTTCACTATTTCTTTGCAAAAATTATCTACGACCGTTTCTAACAGTTATGAAGGTGCACACAGATAATCTCATGTTGCTGATTATAAAGAAAACACTCTCGCAGATATAGTTTCTCTATTCTTTTTTTTCTAACCAACTTTGTCATTCACACTGCATCTCCACTTCCACTCGACCTTCGTTCTTTGTTTCTTTAACCATTGTTACACATAGTTTCTGCATTCTCCTCTCCATACTCTTTCTTCGATCTCTGCACTTCTTCAAATATTTATGTCAAGTATGCAGACAATCAATTCTTCTTAGTCTCTATGCTGCCACAAAGACTCAACCTTGTTCTTTGTCATTGTTGAACTTATGATGCTACCATATCTACTGGTTATTCCTTTTTCATTCATGAACACCTTTGACATCAATTAAAACTACATTCTCAACAAACCCTTCACCATGTTTTTTCTATGCAACAAATTTAGTCCACCGAAACTTACATTTCCAAATCGTAAGTGCCATAATTTTAGAGGTCTACTTTGAAAGAAACACACAAATTGTTTTGAAACCTTAAAGGGAACATCTTGTTTTGTGTCATTTGGACTTTTGCAACTAGTGTTCTATGTGAATCAAGGATCTAACATGCATCATTTTCAAAATAGACTTTATATCCCTTTTGTAGCAGTTGTTCATTGCTAATTAGATTTTGTTTGAGATTATGGACATAATACACATTTGGATGCATTTCTTTTCACCTTTATTTGTTTCATATTTGATGCTACCTTTACCCATGATGTCTAATTTGTTATCATCTCTAAGTTTTACTTCTGACTACACAGATTAATCTATGTTTGCAAACATTTCATTTTTTCCACTCATGTGGTTACTACAATCACTATCTAAAAACCATACTTCTTTTGAGCTTTCCTGTGCAGTATTACAAGTAATAAACATTTAATCACTATTTTCATAGTGATTTTCTCTTGAGAAATTTGCGTTCTTCCTATTCATATGAAACTGTTTCTTCCTACATTCAGGTGCATAATGACCAAATTTTTGACAATAGTGGCATTGGATATGTGATTTGTCATACCTTTGTCTCTTCTACTTGCAAAGAAATTGGAATTTGCTCCTTCATGAGAGTTATCTAATATGCCACCTTCATTGTGAGTGTTTCAATTCTTCCTCTTCCAAATCCTCTTGCACCTCTATTATTGATTCTTCCTCCTATTCTACTGCTGCTAGCCTGAACTTATGATTTGAATGCATTTTCCATAGAGGAACCATTTGACCTATTTATCTTTGCTCATGGGTTTGTAAAGACCCCATAAGACCATCAATAAAAACTTGAGACAAATCTTTACATTCTTCAATAACTACAACAATTGGGTCAAATCTATTAAGAGGACTCCTCAAAATATTTTCTACAACCTTTTGATCATCCAAAGTATCTCCATCATATTTTATTGTCTATTGTCGATTGTCTCAGAATTTGACATTTACAAATTTCAAAATCTCTTCTAAGCATTTGTAATCTTACCAACTTAAGTTTGCTAGCACCTTGATAAGAGTTTTGTAGAGTGTCACATGCATGCTTGGACCTTGTGACTGATGCAACCCATGGGAAAATCGAGTCTTCCTTGGCATCCTTTGTAACACCCCAGTTTTGACCCCATTGCATTAAATGTACATGATGCATATATTGTAATGAATCTTGGTGTGGAGCTAAAGGCAAAAGCCCCACCATCGATTTAGTTTTGTTATGTTTTGGTGAACGGAATCGTTGCTGATGGTCTATCGTGGTATACGGCATATATTAAGTTTTGTCATCATGTAAATATGCATATTTAATTAAATAACCCAACCATCTATGTTCGCGGCAACTAAATTGAGAAGGGGCATGATTCTCATAAGGATAAGGGGGGAGAATTATTAAACCTTGGGCCTATGTAGAAAAGCCATGTGTCAGCTGTGAAACCCTTTTGACTTACTCACCTTCCCTTCTCTTATCCAACTACCACCATTAAAAAGTTATGTTGTTAGTTGGGGCAGTTATGGTTGGGAGTGGAGTGTGGCAGGACTGTTAGCCCTTGCCCACACGCACACTCCACCAGCAGGTTGACCCTAATGTTGGAAAGGATAACCACCATCGCCATCACTCCAGGCGAACTCTCCATTCTCTCCACTATGCCATTCTCTCCATTGTCAGTTCATCCTCACACAGGGTCGGTAGTTTTGTTCATTCTTGCCCAAGGAGAAATGTCCTGTGTCTCACGCAGAGGATTCTTCCCTGTTTTGGTCTCACGCAGCCAGGAGTGGGAGTCGTTTCCACTGTCATTCACATTTTCCACAGAGAGGAATCTGGTGTGTTTCCATTCGTATTTGGGATCTGGTGTAAATCTTCTCTCACGCACTAGGTTCTACGTTGCTGTTACTCACATAGCAAGATGGGAGCCGTGTTCTTTCACCCACGATTTTCCCTTGTGAATAAGCCATTCACGTTCTGTGTGTGCATGTTTTCCATATGGATTTTGTGGATTGTGTGGGTGTATGTTTTCCTTATAGACTGGTATGGCCGTGTAATTTTCTCGTCACTTCAATGTTGAGATTGGGGCTGTTGATTCTTCCCTTGATTTGTGGTTACCGTCATTCTTCTCAAGATTCATGGGTTCGCTGTGGTCTCCCTTATGTTTTGTTGTTGTGGTCTTCTTTACATTTTGGGGGTTGTTGTAGATTGTTTTGGGAGTTGTTTTGGCCACAATAGGGCCAAGAATGACTCATGAATTGTTTTTCTTGCCTAAGCTATAAATTGCTTGTGTGACTGCGTGTATGCATTGGTTGATCTTCGGACTGTGTTGGAAGCAGGGATGGGGGCTTGGTTTGCTTGATAAACCTGGTGTGTTGAAAACCACATAGACAGAGCTAGAGGGCTGGCTTTCTTCTCCACAACCCTTGAATATCACTGGAAGGGAAGTCAGGGCCTGAGGGACTGTGTAGCAGAGAAGGGACTGATTCCTTGTGTTGGGTGTGTGTGGGTGTCTTAGAAGTTAGGCTAGTTATGGTGTAGGTGTTCCTAGCCCTGTAAGGAGCTCACCAGCTTAACATTTATCCTTTCCCAGCTCCTTGATGGCCTGATAAACCTGACCATGTTGGCTTGGATGTCTTGTTGATAGCCTGATAAACCCAACTGTGTTGGTTTGGCTATGTTTTGTGTATCATTGGCTATGTGTAAGCCTGCTTGTTCCTTATTCCTTGGGGAATCATGCCCAGCTTTGGGGTGGCAGCATTGCTAAGAGATTTAGGAGCATGCTAGCCTATGGTTGGGTGGAACGTTGCAGCGATGTAGCTGGTTGTGGGACAAGATCTTTATAAGCTAAGTATTCTTATCTAATTTATTTCTGCAATCATATTATTGTTAATGAATACGATGAACATGTTGAACTCTTGTATGAATGTATGTTTGCTTCCGCTATGTATGATAAATAATCATGTATGCATGTTCTAGTTCAAAGCATTTTGTTTCAGCATTTTATGAGTGCACTTGTTCATGGTGTAGTTGTCTGGATGGTTAATGCCATGGTAGCGTCCTCTTTGCCGGTCGGAGGGTTAGGGACGCTACATCCTTCTTCTTATTCTCTTTGAGAAGATCATTTTGTGCTTGTGATAAAGCATTATATGTTGCTTGATGTGGTGGCTCTGTAAAACCATTCTCAACCAAGTCCCATAATTCTTGTGAACAAAATAAAGTCTTCATTTTAATGCTTTAATATTCATAATTTTCCCATTAAATTATGGAATTTGGGGTTGAGTGAGACTAATGCTACTCACATAGGCCATAATTAAATTACAATAAAATATATCAGTTCCACAACACTTTCTCAATGCAACTCTTCACAACCAATACAAACTTAAAATTAAAATTAAACTAGTGACCCAAAAATAAATGTTTTCCCTAATACAATAAACTTGCTGGAGCACTTACATCATATCAAATTAAATGTTTTACCACTGCATTCATCATAAAACAACATTAACAGAAATGAATTCTTCCCTTTGCACAACTAGAGTTTGCACGTGTACAGCCAGCATATGCTCTTCCACAACCAGTTTCTCCACAACATACCAGTTTGTAGGTAGATAATGCAAAGAGAAAACTAAAAACACAATAACTAAAAATGCAATAACATAGAAAATATAAGCAAATAACAGCTACCTCTCAAAATTCTATTAAGCAAAAGAGGAATCTACAAGTCTACCCTATCGTTCTTGAAATGATGGCTGCGGTCAAGATTACATTATTCAACACTAACTCATTACAAACTCATTACAGGACATGCTGAGAATCCGTCCAACCACAGTTGGAGTAAATTCTCGTGAATATTAAACCAGAAACCTACCAAATTAAAGACATTTTGCGACGTGATCATTCATTCAAACTCTAAGCTTCACACATAACATTCTGGAATAAGTTGCTAAATCAATATGTTCACTCTAAGCTTCACACATGACATTCTGGAATAAGTTGCTAAATCAATATGTACATTGCTAGTAATTGTGATCCTCGTAAATCCTCTAGTTTGAGCGAAATGGAACCCAGCAGCCGTGCAGACCATAAGGTAGTCCATATGGTAGTTTTGCTCTAGCAATTTCTGTAAACGTCGATCCATCCAAGACAACAGCAAACCCTCCGCCGTGCCTGTCACTCACCAACGATATCACCACTCCTGCATACAATTCAATTCCATGAGCAGTAGGCAGAGGCAGTCTCTGCAATAACTAGTTTTCTCATTGTTGCATTTAATGTCGACAATAATGAAATATAAAGTACTTACCATCGTCTTCAGCCTCGGCCCCCGGTCTAGCAACAAAGAAAGGCTCCGAGGGAATGCCTCCTTCCTCGTACCAGTTTTTTGCTTTCCTCTCTTTCAAATCAATCTGCACCAGCTATTAATACATTGTTATTGCTCTATTCTAATCATTTAATTGTATCCAGAGAAGCCAGAGGTGAAGAAATGCTGTCCACTTGAATTGATAGTTGTTAATATTTTACAATTTAGGTTCGATGAACTTCAGCCCTTTTCTTAGATTGCATAAAGTTGACACAAGTCATGTAATTTCAAGATTTGTTTTATGGTCCTTTGTGGATGAAGAGTCCTTTTCTTAGATTGCAGAAAGTTGACACAAGTGTAATTTTAGGAATTGGTTTATGGTCCTTCTTTCAAATGATAACTGCACTTACTTGGTGGCGTATAGATGTTCACAAGTTAAGTGGCTAAGTGGCATGTAAAATGAATTATGTAAACCTTAGTTAGGGTGTTTGGAAAGTTGCAGGGGCGTTGGGCTCCACAGGCATACGCATAACGATATTTCCTCCCTGAGTACTGTGAATTGATGCTGCACATGTCCATCCCTTTGCCATGTTCTTCTGGAGGCAAAGCAGCAACTAGTTCTCCTTTTGGACTGCCGTCAAGGGGTAGGATGAATCGTCCGACTCTGATAAAAACTCATTATGGATTCTGTTATTTTCTGATATGAACTTATTTACCAATAACAAACTTGAAGCCTGCGTATCTATTCAAAATTGATTAAATATACAAATTGTTGTTTCAGGTCATCCAGCCTTTAGGTCTGTAAATATTTTTTTCTTATATAGAAAAGGTATTGAGGGAGCCCACCTAGCGTCCGGAAGAACATCTTGACCAGAGAAGGATCTTAACTCCTGAAGCCTGAGTTTATCTAGGATGGTGGTATCGGCATAATGCTCACAGCAATCGGCTATGACTGAGATGGGCTTCCCATCGTTTCCATTGACTTCATAGGCATTGATGAAGTGGAATGTCACAAACAATGGCACTTCCACCGACGCTACCTGCCATCATTGCAAACAATCTTTGAGGGATGCTATTGCAACCCATATAGGTGAAAATATGTTGTCAAAGTAGCAAAGGATGCATTTTTCTACTGTTTTGAAAACTTATGAAAATTGTAAAGGTAAACACAACTATACATGTTAGTTTCTGACAATTTTGGAATTGTTAAAGTTCAAAAATGTTTTCATATGAAATTTGGTCAATCAATTTTGAGAAAAAAACAATTGACAAATCTTTTTAAAGTAGAAAATTAGTCTAGTTTATGTAGATGAAGCATAAATAGTCTATAAAGCACAAACAACCAATTATTACAAATACAAGGAAAAAATATCTATATATATTCTAATATGGAATCTTATACCAAATTATAATGAAGTATTAAATTTTTTTATTTTAAAATGATTAAATATTAATATAAATTGTTTGATATCATTAAATTAAATTAAGTAAAAAAAATCTATTCAATAATTAAATTAAATTAAATTAAAAGGAAAAAAATAATTTTCTATTCATTACTATATCAATGATTACAATACATTAAATAAAACAAAAAAGTCCATCACAGTTTTAAATTAAACAAAATCCTTGACCATTATAAATATCTACATCACTTTTAAATAAAACAAAATCCTTAAACTTTACATTTTTAAATTTAAAAAAAAAAAACTTCAAAATTATAAATAATTTTTAATAAAAAAAATAACATCCCAAACTGCAAAAACTATTTCAAACCACCTAATTCAAAAGACTTCATGAATCTCTTAACATAAACTTAGATGAAACCTTGAAATTCCAACTTTGTCAAGTGTAAAGTGGTGTAAAGTGGTTGTTGTGAAGTAAAGTTGTTACTTTTCAAGAAATGTATTAAAATTTTATATTTTGAGTTTTATTAAGCAAATTAATAAGATTAACTTTAGTATAAAAAGTGTACTGTAAATATTCATTTTGTGGTTGTTGTATTTTATTATGCTTAAATGTATTTTGATTGAGATTTGAATGGACTTAATTAAATGGTTAATTAAAACTGTTAGTTAAGCTTTAAATTTTTATCTTTACTAAACTTTTTGTCTGTTTCATTGATATTTTAAATTTATTTTTAATTGGCAGCAGCTTAAAAAATAAAGATAGTTTACTAGCATAAACACAAGTAAAGTGATCCTTGGACATACAACCAACCATTTAGTTTTGTGAAAAATACTAACTATTAAACAAAGACTAATATATATAGTTTTATAACCATTATTATTACAAATACAAGGTTGTTAAAGTTAATATAAACACAAAACAAATACTATTTAATAAACAACAAAAACTAACAGCATGCCTGCCTTGGAAACTACTAATTTGGATGTATGTGTAACTTCTAACATTAACATCAGAGGAAAAGGAAAAAGGAAAAGCATTCATCTAATTTCCATAAATAGAGACTGAAGGAACAGAACAATAGGGCACTCACCGTGGCTCCCGTAGCTTTTGACATTACGTGAATATATGCCTTGGAATCTGGGTGCCATTCAAATTTGTACAGAGGCGTTGGTTCAGCCTTCAACAAATTCTTCGCACAGTACCTCAATGGCATTTCCGGAACGACGACATAATTTTCCGTTACAGCAAACGAGTGTACCCATCCGGGAGCAGGACCGCCTCTGCAATTCACCTGAATTTCATAAACAATTACTGTGCATCATGGATCTACAAGCCGTTTTTTTTCATACTAATGGCAGAAAATAAGAAAAACTGATCTTACCCGTCCAATAAAAGTTCTCTTATTAGACCCAGGAAGCATCCGGGCAACAGTATAACCAGGGTTGATGAGATCTGGGATCAACGTGATGAATTCCGTATCAGATACCGCTGGATGAGCGGAATGAATCAACCCCTGCAAACCACAAAATCCATTACCAAAGCCTGTTGTACTTACACCCTGGGGTGGATGAAACGTGCCCGGTCTATCAATGTAATGCCAATATTAAAAAATTCGACTCTGAATGTCATTTTAAACCTAGATTTAGTTTGCATCTCTAGTTGTAAAAATTACAATGATATCTGCGAATTGTAACGTTACCCCTAGATTATCAGAAAACTTGAACTTGCCAACGGTTTCGAGAGTGTTGGGATCAATCTCAATAGACCCTTTTATTGTCTCTGTCAGGCATACAACCCGTCCGTCTCCAAGTCTGCAAAACGCAACATGATTGAAAAACAAGATTAAGTGAAGTGTAATCATCATGGAAGTTCAGAATTCTGGATTAAAGAAGGATATTTTGAAAGGAGGCAGCATTTTTTCAGGCAAGGCCAATATGTTGCTAAGCTATTAAAGCAGCGAGTTTGAACAAAATGAATAAACAAAACAACCTGACGACTCCTGTATTTGCATTGTCCGTCAAGGAAGCACCGGACAACAAACCAGCTAGTTCTCCTATGGACTGGAAGAAATTGGACTGCTGTGGAACTTCTGAAAATTCCCTGTAACAGATCTTGTTATACTTCTTGGCTGCCTGGTAAGCCTCGGATTCTAACTGTGCATGCCCAGCAACCAATCTCCCGTTCTCAAAATGAAGACGGACTAAAGTAGCATACCTGTTAGCAGGAAATCCAATTCAGACATTATAAGCCAAAGCTATAAACATGAAGGCCTCCTGATATACCCAAAATGTTTGGAGCATTTAAGTAGTACAGTTATTTATTAACAGTGGATAATAATAACAAGAAAGATCTATTGTTCAAATCTCATTATATAACATGTTATATTTAACCTTTATATTTATCTTACTCCCATATATTCATATCATATTCAAACAATATGTATATTTCTCTTACTACCATACATTCATATCATGTTCAAACAATATGTTTGTTTCTGCACTGTTTTATTGCTATGGTTGTTTAAGGAGTCCAGAGTTAACATAATAAAAGTAGCCATACCCATCGAAAAGGTGCCTGAAATTATAATCGCCTATATGAAACATCCCAGGCCCGTTCCTCAAATAAGTACCATTCTGTATATAACCAAAACAAAATTGGAGGACAATAAATTCAAGATAATCTGTGATTCAAACTCTTCAATATATGGATTTTTATTCATTGTATAGATGCGTATGCAAAACAGAAAATCGATGCCAAGAACAACAGACTGACCAACCAGAGTGGAACATAACCATCCACTGCAAGTTCACCCTCCCAACGCTCCCTGGCTACACTTTGCCAGGCCGAAAGCTTACACTGCTGATTGATGGCTCTCTCATCTTTTTCCTTTTCATGGGACGTTGGTGCAGCTTCAGTGTTTACAGACTGAGGTTGAGACCTTACTCTTAGTCCCCGGTAATGGCATCGATTATCTTCTGAAAATTTAAACTTCAACTCATCTGAGGACGTGACAGATTGACTTGGGTGCTTGTTAAGGAGCAATCCAAAACCGGAAGCACTGCGTCCTAATTGGTTCGACATATAGAACTGAAACCCTAGCGCAGCAGCCATTGTTAACACAGTAAGAATCACAACAGACGAGAAGAAGATTAGAATGTCACAGAGATAGTTAGTTATTTGGATATATAAGATCCCAACAAAGAAGATGGAGCTCAGTAATTCACAAAGATGATTGGTTGCTTGGATCTATGATTCCTAACAGAAATTGAAACAAACGGTGACCATGGACTCCACATCATTCTGACTTTGGTGCATTCAACAAATATTATTTCTCATCTCGATATATTATTTCCTTTTGATTTTTTAATACTGAAACAATCTTAGATTTTTTATTTAAAATAGTACACCAGTGGAGAAGCTAATATGCTCAGTGTCCATATCATTCTTTACACCACCGACTCCATTAACTTTATTGCTTTATCCATTAAAATCCCAAGTCAAACTAAAAAAACATAGTTTTTGAAATTGAATATGGCCTAATGGAAAAAATGTATATTTAAAGCCATAATAAATGTTGATATCAGCTGACAAAAAACCGCCCTCTTGTCTTAATTGCTAACTTGTACTTCCACTTGTCAACAAATGGAAAAAATGTATATTTAAACCAATAATAACTTGGATTAAATATTGATATCAGCTGCCCAAAAACCGCCCTCTTTTCTTAATGGCCGACTTGTGACACCATACTTCCACTTGTCAACAGATATGCATAATATTCCATAAAAAAAAAATGTGTTACATGATATCCAATAAAAGATAATGTTATAATGTTATACATATATCCAATAAATGCTTATCCAATAAAAAAAATGTTATATATATATGAAAATTGTTATATATGTATATATATATATTATCAAGTAAAACATTGTCAACATGCTTATCCAGTAAAAGGTTATACACTATATGATATAGGTATGCTTGCTTGATACTTAGATCCAACAAAATAATCCCATCCACAGGTTTAGACATGTTTTTGAGATTCTTAATATCGACTAATGGATTTGTTAGTCAAAACTAAGCCAACTTAACTTGAGTTTACAGCTCAGTTATTATTAAAAATTAAATATTTTCACGCCGACCTCTTTTTCACTTTTTCACTTGTCCGGTGAAACTTGTCTATCTCCCGAATAGACAAGTCTATCAACTTTGGTCAGCCTTTAGACTCGACCGATTTACTTCGACTTACTTGTCAGTTCTACCGACTGATTTTACCTCGACCACTTGTCACTTCGAAGTCGGCTCACTTCGACCTCACCTCTTGGACCACTCAAGTCGGCTGACCTCTTCGACCTCTCAAGTGGAATGACCTCTTCGACCTCTCAATTCGGCTTACTCAACAGACCTTGTCGGTTCACTTTGGTCGGTATTTTTCTTAGTCTAAGAGACTAAAGAAATTACAAATTCTTTTCACCTCTGAGTAAGATAGAGTAAAAATGGACACATTAACAAATCCAAAGAACTTACAAAAACATATGCCCAAATATGTAAGAAGACTTCACTCGACCAATGTGCCGTAAAACTTGGAACTTTCATGGGGTGAGAAATTTATGGGTTCTTTAATCTTTCACTTAACTGGTAAATGTAAACAACATTTACAGAAGTAAATCTAGAAATAATGTGCGGCCAAATAAACATGCATTCAACCATAAACTATTTCATATATAAAACTATGCGGAAATAACAAAGGTATTACAAACTTGTCTATCCAGACTTGTCTACTCAACGGTGATCCTTTTACAGAGCTTCGGCTCTTCGACTAAATCACTTACACAAAAGCTTGAGCATAGTTTTCTCTTTCTCACCCCAAGTTCTCTCTACTGTTTAACTTGATTTATAATTTACTTCTACTATTTATAGGCAACCTGAAAATTGCTTCTACATGAGTCGACTGACTCTCCATTAAAGACTGTAATAACTATCTTACCTAACAACTTAGCTTCAGAAATAAATTCAACTGGTTTAGACTGACCGAAAAGATCTTGGCTGATACACTCAGGTACGGATCTGTGAGTGATTAATATTTCCAACACTCCCTCTTAATTATGAGTAGATGGGGTTTTTAAAACAAAATTTACAAAATGTTTTAGAGCTTAGATGTCAAAACCCCAAATTTCCTGAAAAATTTAAAATTTAAAATTTACTTGATATTAGCATTAAATGCAGTTAACTAATCATCTAATTAGTTAAAAGATTAACAGCTTATTATTAAAATTCATCTGTTAATTGCATAGAGTGATAAAGCAATCCTTTCAGTTTACTGACTTGTTTCTTTTTGCATACAAGGTGGGGTTGTCATGAAACTGGGCTTACTTAGCTTCCGAGCTAATGCAGAAAGTTTCTTCTGTCCTTACAGATTACAGGTAAGAAGATTGGCTGCTGCAAGTAAAACCTCGAAGGTCTTTATGTACAAGCTCAATTGCAATTCAAGTTTAGTAAGACATTAGTAGCTAAGCACTTTTCAATGCTTACTAAGGTAAATTCGTTATCAGTTCTTCATTCTAGTAGAAGTAGCATTATAGTTCTTAAGATTACTAAAAGGTCTGTTATCTACCATAGTTATCAGTGTCAAAGGATCTTTAAATAAGATTGTTTACTCGTAGGAAATTGAACTCAAAGTTTATGTATAAGAAAACACAAATATTCTTACCTCTTAAGGTGTATAAAAAAGGGGTTTACAATTTACTGTTTCTAAAACAAACTATCCACAGATAGGGATATACTCATGCTGATACACCAGGTCTTATTTACATTACCTTTGAGTCAACACATACTAAAGTTTACCTTAGATATGATGGATCACATACTGTAAACTAGCTATCATTCTAATCATTAAAAGAATGTATAATTATAAAATTTTCAAGGTCTAGCCATTACACTAATAAACTTTCTCTTCCATGGCTTCACAGTCATCTGTGATAAATTCTAAGTTCAAGACATTTATGCATTCATTAAAATATTTAGTTGCTATTTCCCATGTACGCATTTATCTAACTTAGAAAACTATGGTAAGACCATAAGGTTACATTAATATACAATAGTTACTAAGGTTAAACCTGCAACCTCCTAAAAATGTGACTATTAGAAGACTCTATAATTTTAATGCAAGTGGTTGGTGGAATACTTATAAAAAGATTAATATTATTCCTTAATCATATGTATTATAACACTCATGTATAATCTTATTACAAGCTTATTCTATTAAGACTATAAGAGTTTAATGATCTAACTAGTCATTTCTCCAAATGATCAGGTCATAAACATATCCATGATAACTTAAGGTTATGGACTCATTCCAAAGATGACTCTTAAAACCTTTACATTAACCATTCCAAGTTCACATTAAACATTCCAAATTTGTAAAAAGGATGATGTGATTGCACTTACCACTATAGTGCTCTTTTAAAACGTATGTTTATTAAACAAAACATCATATTATAAAGTTCCTTTACCATAGAGTTAGCAATTCCTATGTTGCACATAAAGTTATAACATGATTAAGTTGCAAGGATGATATTATAACCTAACATACTATATAGAAATGCTATACCTTGCATCAATGATGGCTCTATCATAAGTTTACGTATTAACCATCGTTCTTGTCATAATGTTCAATGATAGGTTGACTTCGGGCCAGACTAAGGTGTATCCTTCGTGATAGCCGAATGGTTGTCAACTATTGAAATCGATTTGCTCATCAAAACTATGAAACGAAAACCCACCGTGAGTGAAATAATTGCAAGACTACGTGGCTGCGTTTTGGCCATGCGTAGTAGGATTTAAAAGAGTTGTCTCTCAACCCTAGTTCCTTATATTACCTCACCTTCGGGATCTTGTCCATCCTCTGTGAAGATAGTCAAACCGCACCGTCACTCTGTCGCCTGCATAGTGTGGAGAGTGTCTATAGCTTTTCCTCCCTGATTAGCTTGCTCAACGCACCATAGAGAAGGTTGTTTCGAAGTGTTCTGACCATCATACGTTGCTCATTCTCCTTTAAGCTTTTTACTGTCCCCACAGCTTAAACTCGACCCTTGACTGTAATAGACCTCACCTTTCTCTCCCAGTTTGTCCAACGGGAGTGGCTCCACCTTTCGGAGTGGTTGTGGTCTGAGCTTTACCGTTTGCTGTGTGTTATTGGGAAGAGTTACAACTCGGATTAGGGTTTTTCCTACTCCATCAATTAGATGACTTTAGGGTTCCTTGCTGTCAGAAAATCCTGAGTGATGTAACACCAGCTCCTTGCAATTGAATGGCAGTCTCCTTGCTCATGCTATTCGCTAGTCACCACTCTGCTATTCGAGACTTTCAGTTGCAAAGGTAAAAATAATTATTTAGTTTCTTATAAGATAATGCCGTTTACTTGTATATGCATCTTTTGGTTTTTACAAGAAAAATAGATTTTAACAGGCAACCGTATTGTTGTTTTGCAGATACAAACTGCCTCTCTTCTCGATTTGCAAAAGAGTACGGGGTTACGGCGATAAGGGCCACGGTAATCCCTGGTTCTCCATGGCTCATCCACCTTGTGTAAACCCTTATGGGGTAATGAGGGCTTGGTCAATGCGTCCTGTTAAACCCTCATGGATTTCGGTTGCTTTGGTTGTTTATTTTTCACAGTTTAGTTAATGCCCTTGCTTCACTGCAAGGATCTCTCCGGCTACGGCTGTGAGTGTAAACCTTTCATTTTGGTTTTGTACATATTACGGTAATTTAAAGTGGAAAAATAGGCTATAAGCCTTCATGGATAATTTTTACAGTACTGCCATGGATTATTGTTACAGAACTGGGTTTTACAATCCATATTTTTGTGTATTCTGAAAGAATAGGGTTTTTAACCTAAGTTATTATAATTAAGCTCGAATAAATGAGTATCCTGTACTTCTGTTATCTTCTTCCTGCAAGAAAAGCATGTGATTTATTACTGTTTACAGATAATACTATTGTTAGGGTTTATATACCTGTTTTATAATTTAATTCTCTTGTTAATAAGAAAGTGTATTTATAGTTGTTTAGTTTATACCCTTGTAATGATATAGGGTTTTTATGCCTTTCGCTTTACCATAGTCTTAAGAACTGTCTGTTTACTTGTATACTCAGACAGTATAAATAGCTCTGGAATATACTTATAATAACAAGAATACTACTTTATATTAATGGTAATAATATTTCTATACTGCATAAATAATGTACCTTATTACTATTGTAATGTCTATATTATTTCTCTGAGAGTTCTATAGTCTCTATATTAATATCCTTAGTTATTTTGCAAGTTTATTGTATATAATACTTGTGATTTGATTCTTGTATAAATTGTGCTATACTATCTATGTTCTGTTGTAATTGATTTATTTCCTTAGTTATGATATTTATCTACATATATATCAAGATTCAAATTAACTCTATCCAAAGTTTATCTTATAAGCATAAATAAAATCATTTATTCAGAGTATTTACTTAGTTTGTTTTAACAGTAGAATTTATTCTATTTTAAAATCTACTACCAGTTCTGGTATTAAACTAAATAGTTCTATTATACTAATCTGAATGAAAGAAACTGTATATTAAAACAGTAAATAACCTAGTCTAAAATCTACTCTTCTATCTATTCTTTACAATAATAGAATTACTGAAAACAAAATATAGTACCAGGGAATAGTTTTTAAGATTGTAAGAAAATAAACCATGAATCTATGAAGCACTTGAAGTTACTGAAAGTAACTAAATAACAAGAACTGTTCAGAAAAATACTACTCCCAATACTAAGATAATTCCTCTGCAAATAACACAGTGATACTACTCTAAAATTTTACTATCATTCTATGCTATTTTATCATCATATCATCATTTTATAAATCTACCCCTGTGCTGGAGTATGGTCTGGTGAACCCAGATGTGGAAAAACACAGTGGGTATTTATTTTTCATCAACATATTAATTACTAATAAACCGAAACATTTACATTACTAAACTAGCTAACTATTCTGTCATACAATATAAACATAACATTCATCCATTCATACTCATTAAAACATAAATAGTTAAATGACAGAACCTATTTGAACTGAGACAACAACAGCAATGGGAGGCCGTTCCTCCCTACCAACTCCTGGAGAGCGCTCAAACTGCGACTCTTCAGGACCCCCGAGCTTGCTCTGGTCTCCCTGGCTGCAACTAGGTGCAGCAAAGTCAGATACCAGTCTTCAAACTCAGTATTAATCCAGAACGTATCAATAATCTCTCCAAGCTAACAAGCTGTAATAAACCAAGTTATTGCAGCAATACTCTTAGACAACTTCCTTACTATTTTCCCTCTTTCCTCAATGAATTCCCTGAATAACATTCACCTGAATGAATCCTCTCTGGAAAATATCTGAGCAGCCTCAGCTCTCTTCATTGAGTACTTTTAAAAGATTGCCCAGGTCTTTTTGGGTTAGTTGTCATTTAATGAGCCACCTGCTCTGATCCCACTTTCTTGGGGGATCATGACCCCAAATATAGGGAAGTTGCCACCTGCAACTTAGGAGGTGTTTGAGGATGCTGCCACTTGTCTTTTTCCCTCCACCTATTTCCATCCACCAGTTTGACCAGTAAACTCTTTTTAACAGCTCTCCCATGCTGTTGTCTCCACAATTTATTTATTAATAATAAAATATTCTGAATTACATTCCACTTTTGTTGACTCTGCTGAGTCATCAGTTCCTACTTAGCATTAATTTTAACATAATGTCTCAGGAATATAACAAAACAATTAATATTATTTTACAAAATTGGGGTATGTGACATACACACCCACTTAAAATGTAACATCGTCCTCGATGTTACTTATTCCTCATCCTCTGCAATCTCTTGGAACAGATTCGGGTATGCTTCCCGCATCTTACTTTCCAGTTCCTAGGTAGATTCTTCAGGACTAAGGTGCTTCCATTGCACTTTCAGCTGTCCAATTGTGTGGTTCCGCAGAGTAATTTCCCTCCTCCCGAGGATATAGTCCGGTTCCACCAGCACTTCTCCTTCTGGTTCCACCTGTACAACATTCCAATCAATCACATGAGTAGCATCATGAACATACTTTTTTAGAACAGAAATATGGAAAATATTATGCACTTTCAAGTTAGGAGGTAACACTAGCTGGTATGCAACTTGACCAATTCTAGATAAAATTTCAAACAGACCACAGTAACGTGGTGCTAGTTTTGCACAACTCCCCAGTCTTAGGGAGCTCTTCTCTGGTTTTACCTTTATAAACACGTGCTCACCTACCTAGAACTCTTTGGGAGTTCTTTTCAAATTTGCTTGGCTCTTTTGCCAATCTTGTGCTACCTTCAAATTTTCTTGCACTTGTTTCACAATCTGTTCCATTTCCTTCAATAATTTAGGCCCTAACACCAATCTATCTACTGGATTATTCCAGGAGATAGGAGTGTTGCATTTATGCCCATATAGAATTTCAAATGGGCGGAACTTAGCTGATGACTGATAGTTATTATTGTATGCAAATTCTGCTAAATGCAAATAGTCCTCCCACTTACCTGGCTGATCCTTAACATACATTCTTAACAGGTCTTCCGGCACCTGATTCACTCTTTCTGTCTATCCGTCTGTCTGAGGATGAAAGAGGTGCTGAAATTCAGCGTTGTGTTTAATCCCTTAAACAAGGACCTCCAAAAATTCCCTGTGAATTTAGGATCCCTGTCTGAAATGATAACCTTAGGTACTCCATGTAACCTAAAAACCTGCTTTAGAAATATATCAGCTATATTGGAAGCCTTGTAAGTAGTCTTGACAGGAATAAAGTGTGCAGCTTTACTTAACTTGTCAACCACCACCATGATTGAATCATTCTAATTCTGATTTCTGGGTAATCCAGTAATGAAATCCAAACTGATGATCTCCCATTTCGAACTAGGAATAGGCAAAGGTTGTAGTAAACCAGTTGGATGTTGGTGTTTGGTTTTCACTTGTTGACAATCCAAACATCTAGCTATGTAATCAGCTACTTCAGATTTCATATTAGGCCAGAAATATTCTTTTCTTAACATGGTGATAGTCTTTTGGTAGCCTGGATGCCCCGAGTAAGGTTTTTTATGAACTTCGTCCAGAACCAGCAACTTAACCTTAGGCACATTAGGCACATACAGTTTGTCCTTAAACAATAAAAATCCATCTTTATTTAGACTATAACCTTTTATTAAACTTTCTATAGGTTCTTCTTTAGCTGTAACTTGTAATTTTTTATAAATTTCATCCTGTTCTATCCCTTATGTCAGCTGTTCATTTCAAATTAGAAGCATAAGTATTGATTGCTGCTGTAAAATTCAGCTTTGCATTTCTGCTTAAAGCATCAGCCACCTTATTTTCTTTTCCTTTTATGTGTTGAATTTCGAAATCATATTCACTCAAGAAGGCCAACCACCTTGCTTGTCTTGCATTTAAGTTGGGCTGATCTAAAAGGTATTTCAGAACTTTATTATCAGTCATTAAAATAAAATTTCTACCTATCAAGTGGTGTCGCCACATCTTTAATGCATGTATAACAGCAGCAAGATCTAAATCATAAGTTGCATAATTATTTTCATGGATCTTTAACTTTCTGGACTCATAGGCAATGACATGCCCGTCTTGAGTCAGTACACCGCCTAAACCATCATTACAAGCATCGATGCATACCACGAAATCCTTATTAGGATCTGCTATTCTTAGAATAGGTGCAGTTGTTAATAAAGTTTTTAATTTCTTAAAACTTTCTTCACATTTTAAGTTCCAATCAAATTTCTTGCCTTCTTTTTGCAAGGAAGTGATGGGATTAGCTATTTTTTAAAAGCCTTCAATGAATCTCCGGTAATAACCGGTAATTCCCATGAAGGACCTAACATCTGTTATGTCTTTTGGTACTGGCCAATCTTCGATTGCCTGAATCTTTTCAGGATCCACTGAAATCCCTTCCTTAGTCACTACGTGACCTAAGTACTGGATTTTGTCCTTAAAGAAATCACACTTGCTGAACTTCGCAAAGAGCTGTTGCTCTCGCAGCTCTTGTAAAACTATCCGTAAGTGTTCCTTATGTTCCGCTTCATTTTTAGAATAAATTAAAATGTCATCGATAAATATGACAACAAATTTATCTAAGTATTTATGCATTATATTATTCATCAGGCACATAAAGACAGCTGGGGCATTAGTAAGCCCAAATGGAATTACGACAAATTCGTAATGTCCATACCTCATTCTGAAGGTTGTCTTGAAGATGTCCTCATCTTTAATTCTTACCTGATGATATCCTGATCTCAAGTCTATCTTGGAGAACACTGTAGCTCCATGTAGCTGATCAAATAGATCATCTATGCGAGGCAACGGATATCTGTTTTTAATTGTCATCTTATTTAGTTGACGGTAATCTATGCATAGTCACATAGTTTCGTATTTCTTTTTGACAAAGAGGACCGGTTCTCCCCAAGGGGACACACTAGGTTGAATGTACTTCTTATCTATTAATTCCTGAAATTATTCTGGGGTACAAACTCTTTTTTCTTGAACTCAGGCTGATTACTATTCTTTTTAGCCTTCTAGTTGGCTATACCTTCCTTCTTTTTGTTCTATTCAAAACAGAAATTTGCCTTCCTCATAGCTTCTTCCAGAGTCTTAGGGTTATCATACTTGATTCTGTCCTTGATATGATATGGCAGAAAGCTGAGAAACCGCTGTACTTTAGGTTTCTCATCAACTAAATAAGGTACATACCTTAACAAACTTAAGAATTTACTGTTGAAGTCCTTCATAGTCATGGTTCCTAACTTTAACTCGTAAAATTCTTTAGCCCTTTCTTCATAGTATTGTTCGAACATAAATTTCTTCTTGAAGTACCTTCTAAAAGTACTCCAATTGACTTCTCTTTCTTTGATCCCCTTGACTCTTTTCAGATCTTGCCACCATATATCTACCTTTCTAGAGAGATTATAGATGGCCATTCTTGCCTTCAGCTGATTTGAATAGTTGTATATCTAAAAATATTTCCTCATCCCGGATAACCAGGACTCTGCCTCTTCCCCTTTTTCAGTCTCTCCATTGAAAGTTGGGGCCTTTATTTTTTTAAACTCCTTGGAAAGCTCTTCATATGGCCTGTACTTTTTCTTTCTGTTATACAACTTGACCTCACTACTGTCACTAGTAGTGTAATAGCTTTGTTGTTCCCTGAATCCTTCAGATGATGAACTGCTTTCATCTTTAGACAGTTTCATCTTTTTAGATCCTTTCTGATGGCTAGCTTCCTCAAATTCGGATCTTTTGCTCCTTCCTTCAGTCTGAAATTTTTCCATCAAAATTTGGTTTAACTCCTCTTGAGTCTTTAAAATTCTCTCATTATCCTTCTTGACTGATTCCATTTCAGTATTCAAATCCTTGATAGTCTGCATCAGCTCTGAAGAGTGAGCAGTTACCTCTTCTAACACAGGCTCTCTAGACATCTGTCTTGTCTCAGTGTTTGGAGACTCCTCCCCAGCATATTCTCCTAGCTTCTCCATACCTACCTGTTAGATTCAGAAAAAATAAATTTTCTGCTTTTTACATAAAACAACAAAAAAAATACAGGTTAGTACATTATTTTTTACTGTTCTGTGGAAACTAGTTGGGCCACATCAAGGCCTAGTATTTGAACCATGCTCTGATACCACATGTCAAAACCCCAAATTTCCCAAAAAATTTAAAATTTAAAATTTACTTGATATTAGCATTAAATGCAGTTAACTAATCATCTAATTAGTTAAAAGATTAACAGCTTATTATTAAAATTCATCTGTTAATTGCATAGAGTGATAAAACAATCCTTTTAGTTTACTGACTTGTTTCTTTTTGCATACAAGGTGGGGCTGTCATGAAACTGGGCTTACTTAGCTTCTGAGCTAATGTAGAAAGTTCCTTCTGTCCTTACAGATTACAGGTAAGAAGATTGGCTGCTGCAAGTAAAACCTTGAACGTCTTTATGTACAAGCTCAATTGCAATTCAAGTTTAGTAAGACATTAGCAGCTAAGCACTTTTCAATGCTTACTAAGGTAAATTCGTTATCAGTTCTTCATTCTAGTAGAAGTAGCATTATAGTTCTTAAGATTACTGAACGGTCTGTTATCTACCATAGTTATCAGTGTCAAAGGATCTTTAAATAAGATTGTTTACTCGTAGGAAATTGAACTCAAAGTTTATGTATAAGAAAACACAAATATTCTTACCTCATAAGGTGTATAAATAAGGGGTTTACAATTTACTGTTTCTAAAACAAACTATCCACAAATAGGAATATACTCATGCTGATGCACCAGGTCTTATTTACATTACCTTGGAGTCAACACATACTAAATTTTACCTTAGATCTGATGGATCACATACTGTAAACTAGCTATCATTCTAATCATTATAATTATAAAAGTTTCAAGGTCTAGCCATTACACTAATAAACTTTCTCTTCCACGGCTTCACAGTCATCTGTGATCAATTCTAAGTTCAGGACATTTATGCATTCATTAAAATATTTAGTTGCTATTTCCCATGTACGCATTTATCTAACTTAGAAAACTATGGTAAGACCATAAGGTTACATTAATATACAATAGTTACTAAGGTTAAACCTGCAACCTCCTAAAAATGTGACTATTAGAAGACTCTATAATTTTAATGCAAGTGGTCGGTGGAATACTTATAAAAAGATTAATATTCTTCCTTAATCATATGTATTATAACACTCATGTATAATCATATTACAAGCTTATTCTATTAAGGCTATAAGAGTTTAATGACCTAACTAGTCATTTCTCCGAATGATCAGGTCATAAACATATCCATGATAACTTAAGGTTATAGACTCATTCCAAAGATGACTCTTAAAACCTTTACATTAACCATTCCAAGTTCACATTAAACATTCCAAATTTGTAAAAAGGATGATGTGATTGCACTTACCACTATAGTGCTCTTTTAAAACGTATGTTTATTAAACAAAACATCATATTATAAAGTTCCTTTACCATAATGTTAGCAATTCCTATGTTGCACATAAAGTTATAACATGATTAAGTTGCAAGGATGATATTATAACCTAACATAATGTATAGAAATGCTATACCTTGCATCAATGATGGCTCTATCATAAGTTTACATATTAACCATCGTTCTTGTCATAATATTCAATGATAGGTTGACTTCGGGCCAGACTAAGGTGTATCCTTCGTGATAGCCGAATGGTTGTCAACTATTGAAATCGATTTGCTCATCGAAACTATGGAACGAAAACCCACCGTGAGTGAAATATTTGCAAGACTACCTGGCTGCGTTTTGGCCATGCGTAGCAGGATTTAAAGGAGTTGTGTCTCAACCCTAGTTCCTTATCTTACCTTGCCTTTGGGCTCTTGTCCATCCTCTGTGAAGATAGTCCGACAACACCGTCACTCTGTCGCCTGCATAGTGTGGAGACTATCTATAGCTTTTCCTCCCTGATTAGCTTGCTCAACGCACCATAGAGAAGGCTGTTTTGAACTTTTATGACCGTCATATGTTGCTCATTCTCCTTTAAGATTTTTACTGTCCCCACAGCTTAAACTCGACCCTCGACTATAATAGACCTCACCTTTCTCTCCTAGTTTGTCCAACAGGAGTCGCTCCACCTTTCAGAGTGGTTGTGGTCTGAGCTTTATCGTTTGCTGTGTGTTATTGGGAAGAGTTACAACTCGGATTAGGGTTTGTCCTACTCCATCAATTAGATGACTTTAGGGTTCCTTGCTGTCAGAAAATCCCGAGTGATGTAACGCCATCTCCTTGAAATTGAATGGTAGGCACCTTGCTCATGCTATTCGCTGGTCACCACTCTGCTATTCGAGACTTTCAGTTGCAAAGGTTAAAATAATTATTTAGTTTCTTATAAGATAATTCCCTTTACTTGTATATTCATCTTTTGGTTTTTACAAGAAAAATATATTTTAACAGCCAGCCATATTGTTGTTTTGCAGATACAAACTGCCTCTCTTCTCGATTTGCAAAAGAGTACAGGGTTACGGCGATAAGGGCCACGATAAGCCCTGGTTCTCCATGGCTCATCCACCTTGTGTAAACCCTTATGGGGTAATGAGGGCTTGGTCAATGTGGCCTGTTAAACCCTCATGGCTTTCAGTTGCTTTGGTTGTTTATTTTTCACACTTTAGTTAATGCCCTTGCTTCACTGCAAGGATCTCTCCGGCTACAGCCGTGAGTGTAAACCTTTCATTTTGGTTTTGTACATATTACGGTAATTTAAAGTGGAAAAACAGGCTATAAGCGTTCACGGATAATTTTTACAGTATTACCATGGATTATTGTTACAGAACTGGGTTTTACAATCCATATTTTTGTGTATTCTGAAAGAATAGGGTTTTTACCCTAAGTTATTATAATTAAGCTCGAATAAATGAGTATCCTGTACTTCTGTTATCTTCTTCTTGCAAGAAAAGCATGTGATTTATTACTGTTTACAGATAATACTATTGTTGGGGTTTATATACCTATTTTATAATTTAATTCTCTTGTTAATAAGAAAGTGTATTTATAGTTGTTTAGTTTATACCCTTGTAATGATACAGGGTTTTTATGCCTTTCGCTTTACCATAGTCTTAAGCATTGTTAGTTTACTTGTATACTCAGACAGTATAAATAGCTCTGGAATATACTTATAATAACAAGAATACTACTTTATATTAATGGTAATAATATTTCTATACTGCATAAATAACGTATGTTGGAGCAGGATCCCGCAGCTACAGAAGAAGCTGCTAGTTTTGGCGGAAAGAGAGAAGTTTAGCGGAAAAAGGAAAGGGTGGAGCTACGACGCCGTAGCACGTTTCGAGCTGGAGAGCAGAGCCGGAAACTATGACTTTTGGGATAGAAGAGTTAAGAAGGCAACTGTACCAGAGCGGCCGAGAGAAGAAAGCTCAACCACTGCATTGAAGGCAGCGGCGGAAGACAGGAGGGCTCAGCGACCCTCATAAAGAAGAAGGAGCAAC
>LPNX010099482.1:480588-525428 GCA_001517045.1 Pseudotsuga menziesii
AGTTGTTGATTAATCATAGTAAACCCGGGTCTGCCCATGCAATCAACAACGTACCTTATTACTATTGTAATGTCTATATTATTTCTTTGAGAGTTCTATAGTCTCTATATTAATATCCTTAGTTATTTTGCAAGTTTATTGTATATAATACTTGTGATTTGATTCTTGTATAAATTGTGCAATACTATCTATGTTCTGTTGTAATTGATTTATTTCCTTAGTTATGATATTTATCTACATATATATCAAGATTCAAATTAACTCTATCCAGAGTTTATCTTATAAGCATAAATAAAATCATTTATTCAGAGTATTTACTCAGTTTGTTTTAACAGTAGAATTTATTCTATTTTAAAATCTACTACCAGTTCTGGTATTAAACTAAATAGTGTTGTTATACTAATCTGAACGAAAGAAATTGTATATTAAAACAGTAAATAACCTAGTCTAAAATCTACTCTTCTATCTATTCTTTACAATAATAGAATTACTGAAAACAAAATATAGTACCAAGGAATAGCTTTTAAGATTGTAAGAAAATAAACCGTGAATCTATGAAGCACTTGAAGTTACTGAAAGTAACTAAATAACAAGAACTGTACAGAAAAATACTACTCCCAATACCAAGATAATTCCTCTGCAAATAACACAGTGATACTACTCTAAACTTTTACTATCATTCTATGCTATTTTATCATCATATCATCCTTTTATAAATCTACCCCTGTGCTGGAGTACGGTCTGGTGAACCCAGATGTGGAAAAACACAGTGGGTCTTTATTTTTCATCAACAGATTAATTACTAATAAACTGAAACATTTACATTACTAAACTAGCTAACTCTTCTTTCATACAATATAAACATAACATTCATCCATTCATACTCATTAAAACATAAATAGTTAAGTGACAAAACCTGTTTGAACTGAGACAACAACAGCAATGGGAGGCCGTTCCTCCCTACCAACTCCTGGAGAGCGCTCAAAGAATGACTCTTCAGGACCCCCGAGCTTGAACTGGTCTCCCTAGCTAGAACTAGGTGCAGCAAAGTCAGATACCAGTCTTCAAACTCAGTATTAATCCAGAACTTATCAGTAAGCTCTCCCAGCTAACAAGCTGTAATAAACCAAGTTACTGCAGCAATCCTCTTAGACAACTTCCTTACTATTTTTCCCTCTTTCCTCAATGAATTCCCTGAATGAATCCTCTCTGGAAAATATCTGAGCAGCCTCAGCTCTTTTCATTGAGTAATTTTAAAAGATTGCCTAGGTCTTTTTGGGTTAGTTGTCATTTAATGAGCCACCTGCTTTGATCCCACTTTCTTGGGGGATCATGACCCCAAATATAGGGAAGTTTCCACCTACAACTTAGGAAGTGTTTGAGGATGCTGCCACTTGTCTTTTTCCCTCCACCTAGTTCCATCCACTAGTTTTACCAGTAACCTCTTTTTAACAGCTCTCCCATGCTGTTGTCTCCACAATTTATTTATTAATAATAAAATATTCTGAATTACATTCCGCTTTTGTTGACTCTGCTGAGTCATCAGTTCCTACTTAGCATTAATTTTAACATAATGTCTCAGGAATATAACAAAATAATTAACATTATTTTACAAAATTGGGGTATGTGACATTAGACATGCTCTGTTTATGATAGAGTTTACTGTGCAGAACTTGTCATTCCAAGATAACTACGTAGATACTGGAAAGTATCATTTGCCAATGGTTTTGTAAAGATGTCTGCAAGTTGATCTTCAGACCTGCAAAATTCCAAACAAATTTCCTTGTTGTTCACCAACTCTCTTATGAAATGAAACCTTGTGTCGATGTGCTTGGTTCTCTTGTGAAACACATGATTCTTTGATAATGCTATGGCTGAATTGTTGTCGCAGAATATTGTTGTCAGTTCTTGATGGTTCTGTGACAAGTCTTTTAACGCTCTTCTCATCTAGATAGCTTGAAATGCAGCACTTGTCATTGCAACATACTCTGCTTTAGCTGAAGACCAAGTTACAATGGGATGTTTCTTTGAAGCCCATGAAACAACACCTGTACCAAAATGAAATGTGTACCCAAATTTCCTCTTCCTGTCATCTATGTTGCCTCCATTGTCACTGTCAGTGTAACCAATGAGTTTAAATTTTTCTGAGGTTGAATACATAATACCAAGGTCTTTTGTTCCACTTACATACCTCAGAATTTTTTTACCTGCTTGCCAATGTGAGTCTTTTGGTGACTCCATGAACCTTGAGATTGGACTTACACCATACATAATGTTTGGTCTTGTCGCTATCAAATACATAAGGCTACCAACAATCCTTTTGAACAGGGTAGGATCTGCAGTCAATCCTTCATCATATTTGCTCAATTTTAAACTTGTTATTGCTAGTGTTGGGGTTGTATTGCAATTAGACATGTTAAACCTTTTTA
This sequence comes from Pseudotsuga menziesii, assembly GCA_001517045.1. Taxonomy (NCBI): domain Eukaryota; kingdom Viridiplantae; phylum Streptophyta; class Pinopsida; order Pinales; family Pinaceae; genus Pseudotsuga; species Pseudotsuga menziesii. The sequence goes on from LPNX010099482.1 coordinate 483,018, forward strand.
AAACTTCACTTGCATACTTTGTCTATGATATGGAAATACCACTTTCAGACTGTTGAAATTCAATGCCCATAAAAAACTTCATAAACCCCATATCAGTCATTTCAAATTCACTTTCCATGACTGATTTAAAATATGCTATGCCAAAATCACCAGTAAATATTAAATCATCTACATACAGGCAGACAATTAACATCTTACCTTGCTCATCCACTTTGGTCTACAATGTCAGTTCACTTTCACTTTTGTGAAATCCATTTTCAGTAAGATAGGAATCAATTCGACTGTACCAAGATCTAGGACGTTGCTTCAAACCAAAGAGTGCCTTTTCCATCCTGTACACTTTATGTTCTTGACCTGGAACTTCATACCCTTATGGCTATTCCACATATACTTCCTCTTCTAGATAGCCATTTAAGAATGCCGACTTGACATCCATTTGATGAACATGCCATTTTTTTTGTGCAGCAATGGCCAAAACTGTTTTGACTGTATCCATGCGTGTAACAGGTGCAAATGTTTCGTTGAAGTCTATGCCGAGTTGTTGTGTGAACCCTCTTGCTACCATTTTTTCCTTGTGCTTTTGCACATTCCCATCATTGTCTTACTTTGTATTGTAAATCCATTTGACATTGATTACATATTTGTCTTTTGGTACATCAACCAGTTTCCATGTCTGGTTCTTCTCAATGCATTCTATTTCTTCATCCATGGCTTGTGCCCATACTTCTTCTTCAACAAATTCTTCAAATGTTAGTGGATCATATATAGGAGAAAATAATGCAAAGAGAGAGAATGAATTTGGTGTACCAGCTTCATATATTTCTCGTAGACTTCTTGTCTTCATCAGTTCTGTCGATGTTGACCTTGACGAAATGCTTGATGGAGTCTGTTGGCCTTTTGGTGTGCTTGTCGGTGTAGCGTGAGTTGCTACTTGTGTCGATGGTCCTTGTGTTGAACTATGTCATGGTTTCATGGGAGTTGATGGTGCTACGACTGGTTGACTTACATGTGGTGCTTGAACCACTTCCTCTTCCATATCATCTATGTCAACATTTATGTCGACGGTTCCATCCCATGATTCATTCTCGACAAATTGAACATCTCGACTGATTATCACTTTCCTTGCGATAGGATCATACAACTTGTATGCTTTTGTGTCTTCACAATAGCCGACAAAAGTACATGTTTTCCCCTTCTTGTCTAGCTTCTTTCTCAGCTCATTTGGAACATGAACATATGCAACACAACCAAAAACTTTTAAATGAGAAACATTATGATTCATACCTGTCCATGCTTCTTGGGGAACTTTGTTCTTCACACTCTTTGTCGGAAAATGGTTCATAATGTATATGGTAGTTACGACTGCTTCACCTGAATACTCATTTGGCAAATGCTTGGCTTCCAACATGCTACATGCCATCTCCATGATAGTTTTGTTCTTTCTTTTGGCAATACCGTTCTGCTGTGGTGTATACCGTGCAATGAATTGTTTTTGTATGCCATGGGTTTTGAAAAAATTCAGAAATTCATTTGAAACATATTCACCTCCTCTGTCGGTCCTTAAGATCTTGATGCAGTGTCCACTTTGGTTCTCCATGAGTGCCTTGAACTGCTGAAAATAACCAAATGCATCAGATTTATGTTTCAAAAAATAGACCCATGTTTTTCTTGAGTAGTCATCAATAAAAGTTAGAAAATATTTGCAGCCACCAATGGATGATGTCTGCATTGGACCACAAATATCAGAGTGCACAATTTCAAGTCGTGTGCATGCTCTATATGACTTTTCGACTGGAAAAGTCTCTCTGTGCTGCTTGCCAAAAATGCAGCCTTCACAAACCCTCTCTGGTCTGTTGATCAATGGTAATCCTTTTACCATATTCTTTGTGTGTAGTAGCTTCAGCCCACCAAAATTTAGATATCCAAATCTGAAATTCCACAACCAGGATTCATCCTGAACTTTTGTCTAAAATGCAGCTTGCAAATTAGAGCTGCCATTTTCTTTCTTGTTGAGGAGTTCGACTATTTCTTCACTTTATGCCTTGAATGCAGCTCCCGTGTTTGTCTTCCCTTTAATGTCAGGAACTATCCTCAATGGAAACAAGTGTTTGCTTGTCATTGGCACTTTTGCTATCAGCTGGTCGCTTGGACGCTTGTCTTTCATCACGCAGTGATCATCTTCCATGTAGAATCTGTAGCCTTTTTGTATCAGTTGTCCAATGCTTAACAAATTATGTTTGAGACCTTCGACATGATAGACATCAGGGATATACTTACTCTCCCCTTATTTGCTTAGAATATCAACAGTGCCTTTTCCTAAGACATATTACTTGGACATTGTTTCCAAGTGTAACATTAGTTTGAACTGAATTGTCTAGACTGGAAAACACATTTAAATTACCAGTCATGTGATTGCTGCAACTTGAATCTAAGTACCATATGTCATGTGGACTTTATTTAATAGCATTGCATTCAAGTGGAGATGTCGATGCCATTAACACTGCACTTGTCGAAGTGCTAGTATTGGTCAACTGACTTGGGCTTTGCCTTCCTTGGTCATATTTCTTCTTCCTACATTCATATGCATAATGACCAAATTTATTACAGTAATGACATTGCATTTTTTATTTATCAAAACTATGGCCACTTGGCTGACTTGGGTTCTGATTTTCTCCTCTACCACTGACATTTGCAGGACTTCTGCCTCATCCTCCTTTTGAAGAAATTTTTCCTCTGCCTCTAAAGTTGTTTCTCCCCCTGCCTCTACGACGAATTATGGATGACTGTGCTACGAATGCACCTTCCAATGATGTTTGTGTTCTATTGAGTCTGTGTTCATGATTAATGAGTGAAGTTTGCAACTCATCAATGGTAAATGTTGACATGTCTGTGTGTTCTTCCAAGGTAACAACCAAGTTTCCAAATCTTGGGGGAAGAATTCTGAGAATTTTTTCAACAACCATTCGGTCTTCTATGGCTTCTCCATGAGATTTCAGTTGGTTTATCAAACCAATAACTCTGGTGTAGAATGTGTCTACATTCTCTAAATCTTTCATGGATAGAGATTCAAAATCTCTTCTCATAATCTGTAGCTTGGATGTCCTTACCTTATCCAAACCTTGATAGGAAGTCTCCAATGTATCCCATTCTTGCTTAGCATTAGTTTTTGCTGCTACTCTTGGGAGTATGCTTTCATGCATAACTTAATGTATGTAAAACAGAGCTTTTCCATCTTTCTTCCTCTATTCTCTCAAGACATATTTCTCAGCCTGTGTGAGATTGTTATATGCTGTCATGTCTACTGGTTATGCATAACCATGCTAGAATATCTCCCAAACATCTTAACCTCTGAAAAAAGCCTTCATTGTTAAAGACCAATATTCATAATGCTTTCCTGTAAACATTGGATTTTGTAATGAACCAGAAGTGGAAGCCATTTTTAATTTTTAATTAACTTTCCTTAGAAAATTAATTTTCCACCTTTTAAGACAAGATTTCTTTCCTAAACCTTGCTCTGATATAAACCTTGTTCTGATACCAGTTAGCCAAAACCAAGCCGACTAAACTTGAGTTTATAGATCAGTTACTATTAAAAATTAAATATTTTCATTCTGACCTCTTTTTCACTTTTTCACTTGTCAGGTGAAACTTGTCTATCCCCCGACTAGATAAGTCTATCAACTTTGGTCGACCTTTGACTCGATTGATTTACTTCGACTTAATTATCAGTTCTACCAACTGATTTTACCTCGACCACTTGTCACTTCAAAGTTGGTTGACTTCGACATCTAATTCGGCTCACCTCTTCGACCACTCAAGTCGGCTGACCTCTTCGACCTCTCAAGTCGGCTGACCTCTTCGACCTCTCAAGTCGGCTTACTCAACCGACCTTATTGGTTCACTTTGGTCGACATCTACAGAGTATTTTTCTTATTCTAAGAGACTTAAGAAATTACAAATGCTTTTCACCTGTGAGTAAGATAGAGTAAAAATGGACACATTAACAAATCCAAAGAACTTATAAAAACATATGCCCAAATATGTAGGAATAATTGAGTTGACCAATGTGTCGTAAAACTTGGAACTTTCATGCGGTGAGAAATTTATAGGTTCTTTGATTTTTCACTTAACTGGTAAATGTAAACAACATTTACACAAGTAAATCTAGAAATAATGTGTGGGCAAATAAACATGCATTCAACCATAAACTATTTCACATATATAACTATACAAAAATAACAAAGGTATTACGAACTTGTCTATCCAGACTTGTCAGCTCATCAACTGATCCTTTTACAGAGCTTCGACTCTTCGACTGAATCACTTACACAGAAGCTTGAGCTTCAACTTCACTCTGTGCTCAGATTTTTCTCTTTCTCACCCGGATTTCTCTCTACTGTCTAACTTGATTTACAATTTGCTTCTACTATTTATAGGCAACCTGAAAAATTGCTTCTACATGAGTCGACTGACTCTCCATTAAAGATTGTAATAACTATATTACCTAACAACTTACCTTCAAAAATAAATTCGATTGGTTTACATTGTCGAATCATGGACTCTACCCTCTTGTCAGACTAACCGACAAGATCTTGGTTGATATAGACTTTGACAAAGTTGGCTAAGAGTCAGGTACGGATCTGTGAGTGATTAATATTTCCAACAGGATTGACTGAAATAAAACTAATGGATTGACTGAAATAGTTTGATCATCTTTTGATATTCTTAATATCAAATATGATAAGTTATTTTTTTCCTATCAGTAAATGGGAGATTATGATGTTTTTAGGAAACCTTTCCAACTGGTTATGAAACTATTACTTTTAAAGAAGTTATTTTAAAGTTTGATGATGAATTTATGTGAAAACAGAGATTATGCTGTTTTTAGGAAACCTTTCCAACTAGTTATGAAACTCTCACTTTTGAAGACATTTTCTTAAAGAGGGATGATATTTTTGTGCACTTTTATTTTTTACTCGGAGAATTTGAGCAAAGACACATTGGTGTGCAAATGATGTGTGACCATCACTTACAACAAGCCAACTAGGTGGCATGGTTAAATTGACGGTGAACATCTATAAAATGGTGTATTATTGTGGATGTGCGAGCATCATTTACAACAAGCCAACTAGGTGGTATGGTCAAATTGATGGCGAACATTTATAAAATGGTGCATTATTGTGGATGTGCGTGCATCACTTACAACAAGCCAACTAGGTGGTATGGTCAAATTGATGGTGAACATCTATAAAACGGTGCATTATTGTGCTTTGATAAATTAGGTGTATTGTCGATGCAAGGATCTTGGGTGCGTATATATATTTTATGAGATTTTGAAGTAATGGATATAGAATCTAAATGATATAGTAATACAATTATTAATGTAGAAATAACACCTATAATTCTATGAGTAAAGATGCTAAGAATAAACACTTAAAGTAGATCTTTCACAAGCACACACATGAAAAATAGAGAGAAGAATAGAGACTGAATCACATGAATGAAGAGAAGAACATTGGAGTGTATCCTTCCATTGAATAGTGATGAATAATAGTGCACATAAATAGTACATCCCTCATAGGTAAAATCAATTTGTATTGGAGACAACTCATCTAGCTCAAAAAGACAGACTTACTAAATATGATAAACCCCATAGGTGGCTAAAGCACTTCCCAAATTAGGAAACGAACTCACAAATTAGAAAAAGCATGAATGAGTTGTCATGTATGATGGAAAACCATGCTAATCCTGGAATATGGAGATAAAATGATGGAGGATGTGTTGGAAACAAAAGATAATGATTTCCTAGTTGATTAGCTTTACCTTATCCACAAAAAAGATGGAATAAAGTAGTAAAAGACAAAATCTAGAGGAAAGCACAGTTACTAATTCAGGCAGTCAATAAAGTAGAAAGGATCAACCCATAATTTGGATTAAAGTGCTCATTGGGTGTATATGGTAACTGTTGACTATGTGGTGCAAGTGGATGCCAACTATCTAGGCTAGTGGGTAGGAAATTAATCAAAATTGATTAAATATTTTATCCTAAGTTATGAAGTGGATTTATTATATTCCCACATTCCCCTTTAAGTATGAATTTATGATGTTTATGTCAAAAATATAGGTGTATATATGGCCAAATAATAAGGCTATGGTCATGCTTTCACAATTATTCATATCCAGAAAAGTGAGGAAAGAGGCAAAACTACATGGGGAAAATCCTCCCTTAAGAAAGGACAAGGCACAAAATTTGAAATATGTCTTCAATTATGTCTTTATCTTCACTTGAATGATCTGAATGAACTGGTTCTGATGAAAGAATTGATGAGAAGGCTGGTAGACTCCATGATCATGCACTAGAGTGTAGAATTGCAACAAGAAAGTGGAGAGACTCCTCGTATCTCATCAATTGATGAAGTAGGAGAATTATATGAATAATTATTGCTACTAAAAAACTATTACCTTCAAACAAAATATGAAATGGAAAATATATTGGTGCATAATCCTTCCCAAAGAGTACAAAAATTAAGACAATTTGTTACATAACCAGTTCCTTGTATAGCTGCAAAATTGTGATGTAAATCACATATCATTATTCTAATATGATGTAGCACCTTCCCAGATCTATTATGAGGATGAAAATAATATGATATATCAGAAACATTAGCATATGGAACAACAATGACAAAGTATTGAATGCCTGCATGAGGATATAGGGCTAGTCTAGAAAAATTATGAGCAACTAGGGAAAATTGATAAGTGTAAAAATATGAATGATGAATGGACTTGAGATCTGAACCATAATTTCTTAGAACATATCCAAACATGTGTGATATTAGTACAAATATTACTAAGGTCATGGATAACCAACCAGTGAAAGATAGACAAGACTTCAAACCATGTAGTATAAGTAACACTGCATAAGAGACCAATGATGAATCAACTAGTGAACTTGGGATTTGTATAGTGTTAGGATTATTCATTGGTATGGTAGATGGTACGAATGGTGTAATGACATGTATATCAGCCTATAAAAATTATTCTAAATAAGAATTATAATCACATGAAGAAGATCTTCTTAAAGACAAGTCATGATCTAGTGAAGAATCACAATTATTGAGAGATGAATCTAGGAGACTGATATGTGGATTATCAAAGAAAGGATATGATATTTATGATTTTGGTATATCAAAAAATGAAACTATATCATATATGTGAGGAAATGATTTAATTCTAGCACTCAAGGCATAGTTTATATCACCTTGGAACTGCGCACTATGAAATTCTTCTGAGGAATCAACAGGCTTGTCTAGCTCATCTGGAAATTTGATGTTGTGCTTCTCAAGAAGTTGAGACATCATGTACATATTCTTCTTGAAACACTTCTTCTCTCGATGAAATCCCTTGCTGTAATAATAACACTTGGATTTAACACTATCATTTACTGTTCCATTGGGCATGGAGTGTATTCTTAAAGCAAAACAACCTACTATCTACTAATTTACAATAATAAGGCCTCAGAGCCTGAAATAAAATAGAGTTTCAAGAACCACCCATTAAATGGGCCATCAAATACCTCTTCACCTTCCATATTTTGCAATTTGAAGGTGTTATTCTTATGTACCCAGGGTATCACAAAAGAGCCAATCCACAAAGAGTCGAATTTTCCATGTCTTCCCTTGTCTTGTTTGACAGCATCCAACTTAAGGACCCAATATCCCACCTGGAAGTGTTGGGATAACTGGGAAGACCTGGGTTTTACCTTTAAATTCACACCAACAAAAGACACATAGTGTTGGCCCTTTCGGTAGTAGCCTGCGAACAGGCTACAATCTCACCCGAAACAGCTATGGGGTGCCGCAGAATTAGGTTTCTGCAAGAAGAAGAGAGAATCTTACTGTACCTTTAGTCTTTAACTATTAAGAATCACTTAACAGAATGCTTCTATTATCAAATATGTAGCTTCGCGGCTAGATAAACAAACAGTTACTTTCACAACCCTTATCTGGGAATTCACAGTGAAGCTAGTTATTAACAGCAATATTACTTTATCAGTTATTTACTTAGCAGTGCATAAAATATAACAATAAATCAAGACAAATGAACCACAACACCAGATATAACGTGGTTCACCCCCAGTGTAGGGGTTACATCCATAGAACTGCATTTTATTCAACTCTTTACAACTAAAACGACAGTTCTGATCTGTGCACTTAGCTGCAAATCCTTTCAGTCCTCAAAGCCATGCACACAGCAGCAGGCCTCTGTGCACACAGCTCCAGAGGTCGTCCACATACAAAACTAGGACTTAAGCTTCTTACAAAAACCCTTATACAATCTCTTATCTTCGCATTACAATATATTTTTAAGATAATCATTAAAGACCTAACACTACTTCTTTACATAAGTGCCTATTTATATAGTGCACTGTTACAAAACCATGGGTTTAAACCATGGGCGCCCAAAACCCTAACCCTGGATTTAAACCAAGGGTTAATTACAAAAAGGGGTTTCGACCCACCCACGACACCCCTAAGACTATTTTGGGTTGTAACTCTGCTTACACTTCCACAAAAACCGCGGAGTTACCAAAACTAAGGACCCTTAGGGTCGGAGCCCCAACAGGCCCCTAAGACTCACTTGTGGCCCATCCCAGGGCACTCTGCGACTCTTCTGGTGGGAGAATCTTCTTTGCAAGGATATGGAAACGATTGTTGAGGTTGTGTATAATGTCATCAGCTGCTTTCTCTTTTTCCACCAATTCTTGTAACACTGAGGATGATACTTCATTAGCCTTTTCCTGCGCAAAAGTATCATAGGTCTTCAAAAATTTGAGCTGACTCTCTGTAGCATTGCTCAATTCCAATGCTTCATCAACAAGTGGCTACAGCAAATTTTCCAGTAATGTTACCTTCATCCTGCAGGACTCAATTTCCTGTTGGAGTTCCTTGCTTCGCTTCACCTTAGCCATTTTCTGCATAGGAGGCAACATCTTAATTTCTGCTCTGACTGTATCTAGTTCTGTATGTCGCAGAGTGATGGTTTCTTGTACCTTACCTATACCTAGGTGGTCCTGTAGGCTCACCTAAGCTTTGATATAGTCTTTCAGCAGCTTTGCTGCGCTACCCACAATATCTAATATTTTTGCTGCTAAGGCCTGGATGTCCCTGTGGCGCTATTCTTGGACCTCAGGTGGAGTCTCTGGAGGGATGCGAAGTCGAAAATCCATGATCTGGCTCTGGTGTTCTGTTTTTAACTTTTCAATTTCGCTGCGATACGTTTGGGCGTAGTCTCTTAGCTTGGCAATTCTTTGCTCTGGTTCCTCTTTGTCCCGGATGTCGAAGTCAGGAAGACTCTGACATGCCTCATCCAACGCTCGCACCAGTGTAGCTCTTTTATGTTCAGCCTCTTTCTTTCTTTGCACAACTTCTTCCAGCCTTGCTGCGAGGTTCTGGTTTTGCTTCATGGTGTCCTCCAACTAGCTTTGAGAATAGCGATCTCGTGCATGGATCTCCTTTGTGATGGCTAACTGGCAGAGGTGCAATTCTGTCATAGACAGCTTGGTGTAATCAACCCCAACTGTCATACTCATCTGCGACCCGGAACCTGCATCAGGCAGTATTAGAGCTGCGCTTGACACTTGGCCCTTTTTATCTCTGGTTGGCCATTGCCTCCTATCCTGCTGCATGGACGATGGAGTACTACTTGTCGTGGTATTGGTTGCTGATTTTGTTGCTAACTCTTTCAGCTCTGACACCCTGTTGGCTATGCCCGTGAGCACAGCAAGATGCACATCCGTGAACTGTGACCACTTTTGAGTTAGTGTTTCAGTATATTTTTCAAGAGCTTGCTCAAACTCATCCAGCGTCACAGTGACTCCTTCATTTAGATTTTTTTCCTTCGACGCCTTTGTATTCTTGCAGGACGGAGGCTTGGTTACCTCCTCTACCTCTGGCGATTTGCGCTTAGCTGATCGATTAAGGTCTGATAAGGTTCTGACCGACTCCTCATCCTCTTCTTCATGTTCGCCATCTCCACCCTGGTCGTCTCCATCTTGTTGCGAGTCACTTGGGTCTTCGCTGTCTTCTGGTGGGTTTTGCTGCTGCGTCTGACTGGTACCTGCACCCATATTGGTAACCGGGGGAACTGGAATGGTGGGTTTTTTTCCTGCATCTTTCAACTAGTCAGTCGGCCACTGTTGAACTATGCCCAAGATGTCTACTTTGGTTACTACATATGGTAACTTAAACCATTGATGTGTTGGATCTGCACGGGCTTGAATGAAAACATGATGCATGTCGGCACTGAAGTTCATGGTGCCTTCATATTGAGAGAACAACTCATTGGTAAGCCTTGGTGTTCGCAAGATCTCATAGTGTATACTCATGCCATAAAAGGCGAACACAGTGTTCATCATCTGTTGAGATGCTTTGTCCGATGACATCCAGAGGGATGCGTACCTTACTGCACCCGGGATGCCTGGGGGTGCCTCCACGAACTGAGCCTCAGTGGGTTCTTTCCACCTAATTAATGCAATAAGTATTAATAGCCAGGAATAATGAAAGGGTCTACCTTTTTCCTGCGCATCACGGGCATCTTCCAGGAATTCCCTCGCGAGGTATGCAGCCCAGTTGTAAGTGTAACCTTCAGTGCAGTTTATGGTGATTCTGATAACCAGGGCAGGCACTTCATTGGGCCTGCACTTTCGCAAGAGTTTGCACGCTAAGAGCTCAGCTGCGAAGTGGATGTTCTGGTCCTCAATCGTGGAAGTGTGATACCCTCGTTTCCCCTTGGTCAGGACGAAACGGTCCTTCATGCTCTGTGCGAGCTTTGTATCCTCGTGTTTTGATGGAAATTCAATTCCCGGATCAGGCCCTGCTATCGGTAAGCCTATGATCTTATGAATGAGCTCACCATTGATAGGAATTTGCTTTTCTCCTATCCATAAGTGGTCGTCATGTACTACTTCTAGCAGCTGCTTAACCACGACGGTCACCTGTGTGCTGCGCCCAAAATGAGGAACATCAAGCATTTTTAGCAGGCCAGCTGTGTCCAAGCCAGCAGCCCACTGTTTCACTTCGAACAGTGTCGCGCCATTGTCTGGGTATTTGACGTGATTCAAGTATTGAGTAGGTGCGAACTGTGGAAACTTGCTATGATCATTTGTGTCGTGGTTGGCATACTTAAGCCGGTCTATTTTTCTTGTAATGATTCCGACTAGCTGTACACCTGGTGGCAGTGAGGGCGTGCTTAATGTAAACTGCTTTGTCCGCTGGGGTGGCTGGACACCTGGCCGAACGGGCTGGAGATACGGTGGTCGCGGTGGTGCATTGTGCTCATCTCCTCCAGTCGGGACCTGTGCTGAATTGGGCGGGTCAATTTGGTGAGTCCCTGATGTTTTCCCTAATTGCCTGTGTCAGTCTTCGTTCCGCTTAGAATGAACTTCAGGTTTAAACTTTTTCCTGGCGGACCGTGTCTGCATCGGCTGCGGCGGTGCTGGGTGAGCTTCTTCACGGGGCGCAGAGGTATGTGGGAGATCAAAATGACTCTGCAGACCCCCCTGTTCGAACTCTCTTACTAGATCCTAAAGCTCTTGCTCGTTTGTCATGGGTTCACTCGTAAATGTCAAGGAAATGCAGAATGCGATTTTTGCCAACTTAGGGATCTTCTTATACACTTTATCAATCAAATCTGTTAGGATGATGCATTTAAGGCACCAAATCTGAAAAAAATCTTGTCCGACCGGTATTGGATTTTCCATGATCTCAGTAGTACAGACAATTAAGGTAATTAAAGTGCCAACGCCGCCAATTCGGCTATTTTCCAACGGTCGGATTTTAAGCTTCGCCGTGTTTTTGTGCTCCGGAAAAATCACTGTCTTATCTTCATCACAACGGGTAGTATCGGCACAATATTGACCCTCGGCCTGCCTTGGTAAGATCTGCGATGGGGATGTTAGGTTTGGTGCACTACTTCTTGGTTCTGCTCCTTAGTTTGGTACTCAGTTCTTTCTTGATCATCAACTGCCTTGTCACAGATCAGTCTAACATCTACATCTAAAGTAGGGCAAACTTCGTTAATAGAAAATGTAAGCATAAAAATATCAACAAGAACATCCCAACTTACAATACCATGTCGAAGCTCGATCTCCGTATACCATTTTTTTGCTATAGGTTCCAAAGTGTGCACAAACTTATGCACCCATTCCTCGCGAGGTACATGTTCCCATGCTGCATAACATTGCTTCAAATGTTCCTGAGGACTATTCTGCCCATTGAACTTGCTTTGCACCTCTTGAGATTGGTCTATGAATCTGAGGCGTAGAAATTTCTGGCAAGCTTCCCAACTGTGAATATACCTCCTGTGGCCATTCCACCATCTCGCTGCTGTAGCTCTTAATGCTGCTTCCAGAGTCTGCATTCTCTGTGATTCGGGCACTTGTTCTGAGAACTGCGCAATAAATTTTCCTGGGTCTGTCAACCCATCATATGTAGGCAAATCTCTGGCCTATGCACTAAGGAATCTAAGAGATTTGGTAATTCATGCGCACCAATGGCCATGTAGCTCATATAGACGATTCTGCCAATTCTCTAGACCATCATCTGAATTAGACATGCAGGTGCTATCACATTGCCAATCCATTACACCTTCGGCATTAGGATCGACATAATCTTCTTCTTTAGCTGTGATATTATAGATGTGGTCCAAAATATCCTGATCTTCCTCTTTGACTGGCTCCGTATATCTTTCTCCTTGAGAAGGATCCAATGGTAGTATAGCTCTCAATCCCTTCCCTTCAAAAGTCATTTGTCTCTGTTTAAGATTGATAACCGCATCACTATCTATTGTCCACTCAATTCCTAGCAAAACTGGATAGGGGTCACTGTCATCAATGATCTCAATAACTTCAAAATCTGCTACAGTACTGACTCCATCTATATCCACTGGTACTCTAGGGAATCTCCCTAAAGGCAGAATCCTCTGTTGATTGGATAATCTCAATTGGATAGGGGACCAATCAAGGGTGGGATTTCCCATTTGTTCCCATGTCTGTTTAGTTAAGATATTGACTTCTGAACCCAGATCTAAAATAATATCCTTCATGTCATATTCTCCTATCTGAGCATGTAGTCTCATCTCTCTTCCAGTCCTTCTAATTCTACTGACAGCTTTTTCCTTACCAGGGCTTTGCTGAGGTTCGCAAGACTGAATAACTTTTTGTAATTCATTTAAGGCATTCTGATTTCTTAACAATTTGATGCAACTCTATAAAAACGATGACAGAGTACTTACTTGGCCTTGTGAGTCTGCCTGGGATTGCAGCTACTGATTCTGCTTATTTGCTGCTGGCAAATATGGATCAGCAAAGTCTTGTCTGGCTTCCAAAAAAGTTTCTTTTTCTCGTCGAACATCAAATGCTGGAGTCTTCTCTACGGCCTTGTGAACCCAAGATTTGTCGGGCTGCTTCGCTTGACACTGCGCATCTGTCGTAGCTCCACTTCTTGTAACAACATTAATAGCTGGGATTGGTCGTGGCTCGACAGCAATCAACTGGACACTCGAACTAGGTTTGCTGTTCCTTTCTTGGATTTTAGCTAGCAACTATGGGCATTGCTTGATGACATGATCGAATGCTCTGCAGTATCGGCATGTCATGGTTGGGTTTTGACAGTCTCGAGCTAAATTTCCTGCCTGATTGTAGTTATAGCAAATAAATTGACCTCGACCTCCTCCAGGCATACCATGACCACGGCCTCTAAAACTACCTCGACCACCTCGGTAACCATATCCATCATTGCCCTATGCGTCCGGGTAGATCCTATAAGTGTCGCAGGTCCACTCCCTCATAAGGTCGAAGTTGCGACATTCATCTTCATTGTGGCCTACTAACTTACAGAATTTATAGTAAGGGTTCTTCGGGACTTGAACATACCTCTGTAATAGATAGCAGTATTTCGGTCGATGCTGGCCAGTAGTTCGACAGATCTCACAGTATAGAACACTAGGATTCAGTGGGTTTGGTGTGCCAGTATTTAAATAGTTTCTCAGCACCAGACACTGATCCTTGTCATGGCCTTCTGTTCGACAACGTATACACCATACCTCTTCACAGGTGGATTTCCCTTTTTTCATATCATGAAGCTCTAAAGCCATCTCTGCGAGTTGTGCTTGAATTTGAGCTATGCCAGAATTATCTTCGACAGGTGCAGTTTCAAGCTTTATGGCAATCTCTAAGGCCTCTTGCTGATCATCAACCTTCTGTTGCATGAGTGGAGCTCTGATGTGAGGTAATAATGCTGCAATAAACCACTCCTTATGTTGTGCTGGTCCAATCGTGAAGCTAACTTGGTCAAGCAGAACTTTGAATCTCTGATCAAAGTCCCACACAGATTCACCTCGCCGCTGCTGAATCTCTTTTAACTCAGTGATGCACTGCAACTCTGATTTAGGTTTCTTAAATTCTCAGATCAGTGCTACTTTGATGTCAGCCAAGATAGGATTCTGCGTGCTAGCAAACTTCATAAACCAAGTTAGGGCTCGGTCTCTGAAAGAAGTAATCAGCTACGCTCGTCGAACATCTATGTCCGTAATGTTCTTCGCGGCCCACATGGCTTCGCATAGAAACCATAACTGTTCTGGATCTTCTAACCCAGTTCCTTTAAAAAATGGTAGTTTGATGTCATCATGAACATGTGCCATCTAGGATCTAGGGGGGAAGGAAGGGTTTGAACTAGCTAGGGAATACTGACCTGCGACAGGGATACTCGGGCTAGGGTTACTTTCAGACTGTGATAGGTTCTCGGGGATAATAGGTCTCTGCTGCGGGGTTATCGGAGGGTTTCTAACAAAGGGGGCTTCGGCGCACTCAGAGGATTCAGAGCTTAAAGGGGTATACTCAGTAGAGGGGCCGAGATCTCTCTTATATCTTTTGCCGCTTCGCAGCAAGCCACTTTGCTCGTCGAGGTCCCAGTCACTTCCAATCATAGGTTAGCAATACTAGATCTAACAATCTGATTCTATAAGCAAGATTCCTTTTTCAGTTAATAGTATTTTAATATTCAAACTAAATAGGTTCAAGTACTTACCCCTTGGTCCTTTGAAAAATTGTTGTTCATCTTCGCTAAAGGAGGTACTTGTGTCGATGGCGAACTCCGTCACAAATGCTTCGAGAGTTCGCGCAGTCCAGAAATTGATGGCTCACGAGATCGCGTTGTTCACTCTTTTCAAGATAGCGATTCTTGCGGGGGTCTAGGGAGGAAACTGGTTTTCTTGGAAGTTCATCCTCCTTTCTGTTAACCTGGATATACACTGGTGCAACTCTATGTGTATAGTACCAAAGAAAATTTCATGAACATCAGAAAAGACGTACCTTTGCAAAAAAAAATTCCGCGCTACGACAGGGATCTTTATTTTCCTGCTCTGCAAACTTCAAATAGGTTTCTTCGATCCAATCACCAATTTCTTTTACAGAGGGTCGCCAAAACATAGCCCTCGAGGTATGACGTAGATCTCTCTTCAACAGATACTGAGTTCAACCATCAACGGAACCAATTTGTTGGGCTAACTGGGCAGACCCGGGTTTTACCTTTAACTTCGCACCAACAAAAGACCCACAGTGTTGGCCCTTTCGGCAGCAGCCTGTGAACAGGCTATAGTCTCATTCGAAACAGCTATGGGGTGCCGCAGAATCAGGTTTCTGGAAGCAGAAGAGAGAATCTTACTGTACCTTTAGTCTTTAACTATTAAGAATCACTTAACAGAATGCTTCTATTATCAAATATGTAGCTTCGCGGTTAGATAAACAAACAGTTACTTGCACAACCCTTATCTAGGAATTCATAGCGAAGCTATTTATTAACAGCAATCTTACTTTATCAGTTATTTACTTAGCAGTGAATAAAATATAACAATAAATCAACACAAATGAACCACAACACCAGATATAGCGTGGTTCACCCCCAGTGTAGGGGTTACGTCCACAGAACTGCATTTTATTCGACTCTTTACAACTAAAACGACAGTTCTGATCTACGCACTCAGTTGTAGATCCTTTCAGTCCTCAAAGCCATGCACACAGTAGCAGGCCTCTGTGCACACAGCTGCAGATATTCCTTTTCACCAAAAACCCCTTTGCGCACACAGCTGCAGAGATTGTCCACGCACACAGCTGGGACTTAACCTTCTTACAAAAACCCTTATACAATCTCTTATCTTTGCATTACAATAGCTTCATAAGATAATCATTAAATACCTAACCCTACTTCTTTACATAAGTGCCTATTTATATAGTGCACTGTTACAAAACCGTGGCTTTAAACCATGGGCGCCCAAATCCCTAACCCTGGATTTAAACCAAGGGTTAATTACAAAAACGGGTTTCGACCCACCCGCGACACCCGTAATACTATTTTGGGTTGTAACTCCACTTACATTTCCACAAAAACCGCGGAGTTACCAAAAATAAGGACCCTTAGGGTCGGAGCCCCAACAGGAAGTTGTCTACTTTTGCTCTTTTGTCAAACATGCCCTTTATCCTCTATTGACGGGCTTCTGATTTTCCTACAACTTGCTCCCTTATTTGATGTAACTCCACCAAATCCATCATCCTTCTCTCCATATCATTTGGTTGATCTTCCTCTCCGTGAAAGAAATTTGCCACTGGAAGGATGAGCTAGATGGGAAAAATGGCCTCAGTGCCATAAACTAGCTTGAATGGAGAAGTCCCTATGGATCTTTTGTTTGTTACCCTATCATCCCATAAAGCAAACTTAAGATTTGAATCCCAACTTTTCTGATTTGTCTCTAGTAGTTTCCTGATGATTCTGACTAAGCTTTTGTTGGATGACTCAGCCAGGCCATTGCCTTGGGGATAATAGGATGTGGAGTGTACCAGTTGAATACCCATTGATTCACACATTTTAATAGTTAATGCCCCAGCCTTGAAAGCTGGTGCATTATCAGTTACTAACCTTACTAGGAAGCCAAACCTACTAAAGATATTCTCATATAAAAATCTCATGATGACTTGATGAGTGGCATTCCTAGTGGGTACTGCTTCTATCCATTTTGGAAAGTAGTCAGTGGCTACTAAGATCCATTTATGCTGTCCACTAGAAGATGGATTTATTTCACCTATGAAATCCAGACCCCATTGCTGAAAAGGCCCATTCACCACAATAGGCCTAAGGGGCAAGGACTTGAGCTGTTGCTTCCCTATAAATCTTTGGCATTGGTCACAGGCCCTTACAAAAGTGCATACATCAACAAAGAGGACTGGCCAATAGTATCCTTCTCTTAAGATCTTGTGGGCTGTGGTTTTCCAGTAGTGGTGGCCCCCACATGTGTTGGAATGAAAATGATGCATGACCTGCTCTGCTTCCTCTTTATCTAGACACCTTAGCAAAATTCTATATTGATCTCTCCAGTACAACAGTTTGTCAATTATGCAAAACTTAACAGATTTCAACTTAAGAGATCGTGCTTGGTTAGGAGTGAGATAAGGAGAAACTTCTATTTTTTGTAAAAATTGAATGATACCTGAGTACCACTCACATGAAGATATGTTTTTAGCTACTGATGGAATGTCATTTTGATCTTGATTTACTTCTGTTTCTGCTGCTACCACAGCCTGCACCTTTGATGATTTGACACATGTGAAATTTATTCCCATTAGTTCACAATTCTATTTGGCCATGAGTCTAGCCAGACCTAGTCCCTTTACCAGCTTGGTGGGTTTCACCTTTATATCAAGCTCAATGAGTTTGGAAATCCACTTAGCTCTCTTCCCATCAATGTCAGGCTGAGTCAAAACATCCTTCATAGCAGCAGAAGGGACATATGTAATGACCTTTGCATGGAGAATGTATATTCTGAAAGTCTTCAAAGATTTTATGAGAGCATAAGCCTGCTTCTCAATTGGGTCATACTTCAGCTCAGCATTTCTCAGGGTTTTATTGAAGAATGCAATTGGATGATCAAGACCCTCATCATTCTTTTGTAATAGTACAACTGCCACTGTGTCATAAGATGCAAAAGAGAAAGTGTAAAAACCCTTGGTGTAGTCAGGACTAATCAGGGTTGGGGCCTCCATGATAGCTTTCTTAATGTCTTCAAAAGAGTTTCTTGCCTGGTCATTCCACTTTATTTCTACATCGCTTTTTAGCATGACTGTTATGTGCTTTACCATCTTGGATAAATTAGGAATGAACCTCCTGACAAAGTTTATCTTGCCTAAAAAGGACTGAATGTCTCTTTTTGACCTTGGTATTGACAGCTTTTGGATTGCTTCCACCCTTACTGAATCAATATTTACACCTTCATCTGAGACTATGTGGCCTAGGAGCTTTCCTTCATTGAGTGCAAACTGGGACTTCTTGGGGTTCAGTGATATTCCATACCTTCTGCACTTCAGAAATACCTTCCTTAAATCCTGCAAGTGGTCATGATAGCTGTGAGAGTAAACTGTTAGGTCATCCAAATATATCAGCACAAACTTATCTTTTAGCCCTACAAAAGCTAGGTCCATGGCTCTCTGAAAAGTAGCACTAGCATTCATTATCCCAAATGGCATTTTAGCATACATGAAGGTGCCCCAGGGGGTGGTAAAGGAGGTCTTCTCTTGGTCATCCGGGTGCACAGTAACTTGGTGTATCCAGAGAAGCCATCAAGGAAGGACATAACCCTAGCTCCTGAGACTTTATGCAGCAGGTGTTCCATCTTAGGCGGTGGATAGTTGTCTTTCTTGGAAGACTTGTTTATGTTTCTAAAATCGACACACAACCTGATTTCTCCATTTTTATTTCTTACCACTACTAGGTTTGTAATCCACTTGGAATATCTTAGGAGGATTATGATCTTGGCTTTGAGGAGCTTGTGGATCTATTTTCCAATCACTGGTAATAAGAGAGGGCTGATGGGTCTCAGCTTCTATTTGAAAGGAATGGTGTCCTTCTCCAAAGGAATCCTGTGTTGGATGATGTTTGTGTCATATGTTTTTAGGTCACTATACTCCAATGCAAAAACATCAGCAAACTCTTTTATCAGGATGCAAAATTCATACCTCTGACCAGAAGTCATTCCAGTGGATAGATTTATCAGTTTTGAATGGCTTTGGATTCCTATGTTTTGCTCTTGGATAGCAGGATCTGTCTCCTTTTTGGCAGGATTGAAAGGGATGCCATTGTGATCAAATAGATCTTCCAGTGGTACTAGACCTCGGGGTATGTAGCTGCTAGGCAATTGGACGATGTTCTGATCAGCCACTTTATCTTTTAACTTGAGATGTTTGGATTCCTCCATGTTTAGGTTTTCCTGGTCTATGTCTATGTCAGATAATTCATCTACTAACTGAAGGAATTTACTAAGATCATCATCATTCTCAAACACCCTCCAAAATTTTACATTATCTGGCAGAGAGGGTCTCTACTTGACCTGAACATCATAGTTGAGCTTAGGGGGTAAAGGAGGAGCAAACAGACTTTCAGAGACAACCAGGGAATCATCCAGGTGATTCAAAGCCCTAGGAATATATGATAGTTCAAAAAAAATAAAGGAGTCTTTGAGTTTCCATACCTTGTCCCTGTAGGCCTTCAGTCTGATATTTTTTGTCTGAAAAGTGTTGTTGACTTGCTGTATGATGAGGTCTGCATCTCCAAAAATATCCATGCACATGATCCCCATCTCCTTGGTATATTTCACTCCTAGCAGCAAGGCTTCATATTCTGCTATGTTGTTAGTGGTTTTAAAATCAAGCTTATAAGACAGGTGGATGTTTTCCTTAGATGGGGAGATCAATAATACACCTACACCTGCTGAGCTTTGAGTGCTAGACCCATCAAAATACATGGTCCAGATTGTTGTGGTTACTTCTTTAGGCTACTGACAGGTGGGCTTAGTGAGCTAGACTGCTTTCTACTGAGAATCATCTACTTGCAAAATGCAAGACCGGAAATCAGTGTCCACTACATAGATGGGGTGGTTCACTAAGTTTCTCTCCTTGCTTATAATGTATGCCAGCTGATTTTCCCTATACAGCCTCTTATTCTCTCCTCCAAACATGGGAATGGTGGCATATGTGAGATCCATTTGAAGGGTGCCACCTAGTATTTTGCTCCATGACAAGGATAGCAAGAGGCAAAATTTTGGAGGGATATCAGCCACTACAATGTCCATCACGATGCTTTTCGAAGGTAGTTGAGTTAGGTTCACAACAAGGTATTTGATGAGGCCCAAGCACTTGACCTTCCTGGAGTCAAAGGAGAATAAATCATGGTATGGCTTGGTTGCTGAGGCCAAGCTCATCCATCACAACCTTTGGCATTAGGTTATGAGAGGCTCCTGAATCTAGCAGACAGTTATGAAGGATTTTATCATGGATATTCAAGGATATGTAGAATGGTGGGCATGAGTCCTTTAGGTCTTCGATCATGGGGCCTAGGTTACACTAGGCTTGTCATCTTGTAGGTTCACAAAATCAGTGTCAATGTGCTCCTTGGGCTGAAGGGAATTCAGAATGGAGGACTTGAATGCATCATTCTTCATTAGCTCAATTAAAGGGAAAGGGATTTTCAATTTTTTAATTTCAAACTCAAGGTTGAAAGAATAATGTAGCCCATCTGGAAACCTTACCTCATGAGATGTAGGTTTGAGTTGGAATTGATCAGGTGTAGCTGAAGGTGCTGGTTTCTACAATGCTTTGGATGTGACAGCCACCTTCTTTGGTAAAACAACAACCTTTCTAGTTGGTGTAGTAGGCTTCTTGGCAGGTACAACATTCTTCTTGAGAGGAGCAACTAGCCTAGACCTCAGATTATAACCTTCCTGACCATCAGCTTGATAGACAACCTCTTCAGTGATATTCTCATCAATTAGGGCTTCCTCATATTTTTCCTGTGCCAAAAAAGAACAGTCCACCTCATCCTCCATGTAGTGGATATTGTCTTCAGCTTCTCCTTCTTCTCCAATGAATTCTGGCTCTTCTTCTAATATAGCATTTTGAAATGGAGCTCTTATCCTCTGATCTTCCCCTTGACTCCTCTCCCTCCTGAGAATCTAAACTAGAGGGTTACCTCTTCTATAAGGAGCAAAATTAGGGTTTCGAGGAGCAAAGTCACTTGGCCCTTTACCCCTCACAGGTAGATGTCCTTGGTCCTTCAATTTAGACATTTCAGCAGTCAAATTATCTAATAGTTTGGTCATTTTTTCAATCTTGTTCTTTGATGTAGAATCCCCACTAGGGTCTGCTGGCTGCTTCTTCCTATCTATCTTCCCTTTGACCTTCTGATATGCCAGAATGTTTGACTCTACCTCCAGGGCAGCATCCTGCATGAGTGATAAGGAGGCAGAACTCCTTTCTTTGAGAAGTAGGTAGAAGTCAGAGTCAAAGGAATTTTCATAACTTATCCTAGCTGAGGTATCACTGGGATTAATTTTAGTAGGGATCTTTCTGTACATATTGTTGAATCTCTTGGTAAAGTTGGAGATAGACTCCCCATTTTCTCTTTTCAGGTTGCTGAATTCTGTGATATAGTAGAGGTGGTCTTTCCTTTCTCCCCAATGCTTTAGGAAAATATCATCTAGGGATTCTATACTTGCCATTGATCCAGCAGGAAGTTCCTTAAAGCACTTCCTAGCCTTGCCATCTAGGCTTTGCAAAAAAACCCTAGTCCATACATCTTCTTGCTCTATGTTAATATTTTCAGCATAGCTATAAAATGCCTCTAGATGTTCTTTAGTAGTGAAATCCCCTTCCCCTATAAACTTAAACATATACTTGAGATAATCCCCAGTAGGCATGGCTGAGAGGGGATTTTGAAAAATTAAGGGTGCATACCTAGCTACCAGGATCATTTCCATCTTGGTGAATTGAGGGGCAGCCATATTGGAAATGGGTATGGACATGGTTGAGGAAGGCAACACTGATGGAGATACTTGCTGAGAAGATGGTGGTATACTTATCCGATTGGAGTCACCAGGGATTGGATCTTCACAAGCAATAGTGCTTGAAGATGCCCAAACCCTAGATGTTTCTGATGTATCTAAAAATTCCTGATAATTAAGAATTTCAGCAGAAAAAATAATAGCAGAAAGATTTCTTGAAATACCTAATGTAGATTTTTGTGCAGCACTACTGGTCTGTCTTAGTATATCCCTAGCTCTTCTCAAAATTTCTTCTGGATCTGAAACTGGTGTTGCTGGTGGCCCCTTAGGGTTTGCTCTGGTACTTGGTATTCTTGAAGCCACCTCATATCAATGGAGTCACCAGATATATGATTACAACCATAATAATGTCCAAGCTTTGTCTATCATCAAAGCATGGATCTATGTCATCTCCCAGGGAAGCTGAGCTTTAGTATCCTCTCCTCAGCAACAGCACCAATTGGTTATCACTCCAGGAAACTTCTCTAGGTTGTAGCTCGAGGATGCCTGGTAAATTACAATGTTTTTAGGGTTTTTTTGATATGGATCAAGTCAGTTGACCTATATAACCTTTCCACTCTCAAGGAATGCATAAAAACCACTCATTTACAAGGCTTTTAGTTACAATTACTCAAAATTTGACAATAAGGTGCAGGGAAGAAGAACTCATCGGACTGGAAGACTTACATACAAAACACATGCATATAAATGGTTAAATCCTGATAAGGATGGCTCTTATAAATCAAATTTCACTAACAAACCAATAGGATGACAACTATCATCTTTTTAATCAATCTAAAAATGACCTAAATACACATTCAGGCATAAGTATAGCAAATAAAGAGATGATGGATTAACATATCATAACAAAAGAGCTTATATTCATGAATAAGTAAAATGAGAAGCATGAAAGCATTATAGGCTTATAAATCCCCAAAGTTGAACCTTTATTATGAAATCAATCTTAGGCTTTATAACTTTTTTACAAAAAGTACAGATCCTGAAACTTTGATCTGTTTTTACAAAAATACTCAAAAGTGACAGTTTTTCCAAATTAGGGTTTCAAACCCTACCTAACTATTTTTCTAACTATGATGAAGATTTAGTTCACTGACTAAACATTAAATAACTAAAGTAGTTGCTGATGATCACTATTGCTGGTCCACTGTCAATTAAC
The DNA here is from genome assembly GCA_001517045.1 of Pseudotsuga menziesii. NCBI lineage: Eukaryota > Viridiplantae > Streptophyta > Pinopsida > Pinales > Pinaceae > Pseudotsuga > Pseudotsuga menziesii. The sequence goes on from LPNX010099482.1 coordinate 506,113, forward strand.
CCACTGATTTCCCCTTGACAATTAGGGTTGATGACTTTAAGGCATTGTTTTGTCATAATATATCTAAACAGGCCCTTTCTGATACTTCCATCAGCACCTTTTATCTTTAAATTACGTCCTTGAGCCATCTGCAGTTGCCAAAATCCGATTTTGTCTATCAAAAACTCACTTTTAAACCTTTGTCCTCTTTCAGTGGTTAAGCGGCCAGTCTATCGAAACTTTTAATTGTCGAAAAGAGGAAATTTCGGCGGCTAAAAGACTACTCCAGCACCTGCTTAACCACTGGAAGCCTTATTTCACAAAATTTATTAGGTTTCACTCCAAAATGCCTTTCTAGTCATGCCTGCTCAGCCTTATTCTTCTAAGGGCTTTGTGTTTGGAGTGTTTACTGGGCCCTGGCTCGTTTCAGCAGGTTGGAGACTGATGGCTGCTTCAGCTAGGGTTGACAAGGCAAGGTGGCTGCTAGGGTTTGCTTTTTCTTTTTTCAACTATATCCTTTGGAGCCTCACCATCCTGAGTAACCTCGTATTGTCCTTTAGGTACCTGGTTTTCATCCATTTCAAGAAAATGTATCTCTCTCTTTGCTCCAAGTAGGACTTGTGCAATAGCTCATTTCTCCTACTCAATGTTTCATTGTTTCTCTTGAGTTCTCTTTCCAAGACCTCCATTTCATAAACCTACCCTAGTATTTGATTGATCTTTTGACTTCTAGGTTTGCTGGAGGAACCCCTTTCAGCTGGTTCTTCTTGTTCCTGTGGTGTGGGGAATGGAAATGCTTCAGTAAATGGAACAATTTGCAGAGCTGAGGCTGCATCCTCTCATTTTTCTTCCTTGGAATTTGAATAAGGTAGGTTTAAGACATTCTCCTGGTGTGCTTCTGCCCCTTGACCTTTCTCACTGAAATCCAAATTCCTTTTTTCCTTCTTGGTTTTGGAGGAGGAGGGAGGTTGTTCAGTTGCTAGAGCTAGGGAAATGGCCCTCCTCCTTCTTCTCCCACTCCTTAGAGTGTTAGATTTCTTGATAGGAGACTTCCCTTTCTCCTTTGGATGAAGGCCTGTCTCAAATCCATTCTAGAACAAAAAATAGGGCGAAGAAATCTTTCTTTTCTTCAACAACTCCTTTATCAATAGCTAGATAAGACCATGGTGGCACAGGATGCCAGCAATCTTGGATGGTTGGGATTTCACTTGATGTTCCATATTCCCTAGACTTTTGTGTAAATAAAAGGGCAGATTAAGAGGGTTCTTACCTATGAAGTGGTTCATGAGTTTGAAATGATAGATCATTTCTCTATTCTATCTCCCTTCACAGGTCAAATAGACCACAATGGCTTTTAGCAGCTGCTGCCAGTTCTCTTTCGACCATGATGATGGCATAGCCTTCTTTAATGTTATTCCCCTATGCTCAGGCTTGAGATATGATCTGAATTCCACATCTTTGGGTATGGTGGTATTGAACCACTTCTCTCCTGTGCAAGGGAGTTTAGTCACCTCTAAGATTAGTGCTTCATCTATGAGAAACTCCTCCCTTCGTATGACTACTTTTGAACCATCAAATGATAAGGAAAAAGCTTCAGCCACCTGTTGATTAAAACCTTGTATTTTTCACAGTATTTGTAGCAACCTACCTCCTGGAACAGTTTGCAAACTTTTGGATGGGCCTCTAAGTAACTGACATCACCTAGCTCCTGTCTAAGAGTTGGTCCACTTTTATTCATTATGATGGGTGTATCTCCTGGGTACCTGCAAAAAATAGTTTTCCAGGCCTTCTATACAATGTGCTTTAGCAGGCTTCTCTCTCAGAGGCAGTTTTTTTTTTGGTGAAAAAAATGCCAATTTTGAACATGAAATACGAGGGAGTCCCATGTCACTGATTATGAGGATTTCTGTCTTTCATGGAAGCTGAGGTCACCAAAATGATGACAACAGCTCTATCCTTGATATCTCTTTTCCCATATCACCGTAACCTGCTTCAGCCATAACATTCGATGGATATTTGATGGTCTTTGAAACAGGTGGAGGAAAACTGGAGGTTGGAAGTCAGACCAGTTTGTGCTACTTGCCTAAGGACCCTTTTCACTCATTTCCCATGTAGTCACATGGCTCCAAGTATTTTCGGTGGGTAATCATGCTCTAAAATGATCTTTTGTCTTGCTGACGGGGTTAGATGTGATATTTCCCAACTGTTTCCTTATCTTGGCCTTTCGATTGTTTAAGATCCTCCGTGATTTTGTCAACTAGCCACCGAAAATCTAGCGTTTGGTGGCTAGTTAAACATTATCTTTCTTTCCTAAGACACCAAAACCCCTACCCCATCGCCGTGGTGAATTTCTGCTTTCAGTAGATAGCGACTTTTGAAAAATCCCTTTTTAACTTCCGAACTAACATCTAAAAACCCATCGGTGATTGGAAGCTCTAAACACTAAGGAGTGGAACTTTCAACCTGAACACTACTATAGTGTCGGTGATTCAAACCACTAATTTCATGACAGTTAAGCATCGGAGGTCAGGAAGACTAACCACTAAAACATCAGAACCTCGAACCACCAATGCGTCAGAACTTCAAACCCCAAGACTCTTCGTAGTGTCGGTGACATAAAGGACAAGCATTCTGAAACATCAGCATCGTAGAGGACTAAACCTCCAACCACTGTAAAAAAATGTTCCGATGGCAGTCAAAATATTTAGCGATAAAAAGAAAAGAGGTAAATACCACGGTTCAGAGCTTTCGCGTAAACCACTGAAAAGGTTTTCCACCCGATATTTATCTTCCAACTTTCAGTGGTTAGTGTATATGTTTCACCCCTTTCTAATCCGTCGAAAACAACCCTTTTTGGTGGCTAATGAGATGTTCTAAGCCTTGCCTAAGCCACTGAATGTACCTTTCCCAGTGTTTCTTGCCACTTGCTTTCGACAGTTTAAACCCCTTCTATCTCTCTTTCTACTCTGCCAAAAGCGCCCCTTTTCGGTGGCTAATGAGTTTCTGTAGTCTCTCCTAAGCCATCGAAAGTGTTACTTTAACTCTGCTTGCTCTGACCACTTTCGGTGGTTTTCCTTTGGCCCGCATTCAACTGTTTAGCTGTCGAAACATAGAATTTAGGTGGCTAATGAGCTATGATAGTCCTCGCCTAAGCCATCGAAAGCTACAACTTGTGGAATTTTCATCCAAATAAAAAACAGAGGCTTTCAAATTGTCAGTGATATTCATATCCTTCATTGTATGAGTTAAATTCTTCATACTATCAAAATAAATTATTTTCGGAGATAACATAATGAACAAATGCAATCACAATCCTCGAGGGACACTGAAATCCTCAAAGAACAGCTCCATATTGTAGAAGACATGGAAGAAACTCGACAACCCCAGTAGCATGAAGAAATAGAAGGTCAGGGCTCTGTTACACAAGAACCAATGGCCTTGCATCCCCCTGTCAAAGCTGTAGCCAACAATCAGGAATATGGGGAGATCAAAATTTAGGAAGAGGTTGTCACACAAGAACAAACACCTTCACAATTAGCTGTTGAGGTTGTTATAGGAGACCTCCAAGGAGAGGATTTTGTTACACAAGAACCAGCATCCCAAGAAGTTGTTTCAGAGGCACCTATGGTTGAAGTTGTTGCAAAATAAATTCAAGGAAGGGATGATGTTACACAAGAACCAGTACCCCCAGAAGTGATTTCAGAAGTATCCATGTAGGAAGTACAGGATGTTCAAATTGGAACATTAGATGATAAGGCATGGACTCAAATTCCTCAAACTTTTGTCAATTTGGATTTTGATAATGAAGAACAAGCTGAATATGAAGAAATCTTGAGGCTAACAAAAGAACTCTGAATCCTAAGAATAGAAGTGAGGAAGTGGAGGAGTCAGGTGGAGAGGTGTCAAGAAGGGATGGTTTCCCTTGTTGAACATAGGAATACCATCAGGGAGTTGAAGGAAAGATGGGTAGAAGAACTCATGTCCCAAAAACTCCATGGGGAAGAGTTATAGAAGGAGCTAAAGGAGCTAAAAAAGTTCAAATCCATGCAGGTGGAAAAAGATCAGCTGTATACTCTTTCTCATGAATTGTTGGGCACTAGAGTACCATCCTCATCTTACCCTGTGTTTTTATTTGAGCAGTTCATTTGGTTTAAACTGAGGCCTGTAAAAGAAGGGAGATCATTTGAAATAGTGACCTCAGCTAAATTCCTGGAAACATATCTGGAAAGTGACTTTGAGGAGCAGAACTTGCTTTGTAAGCTTTATTTGCATGAGTTGGCTTATCCCTTGGATCGCCATTCGAATCCTATCCCTTTCCCAGGTGATGTTCAGCTGAGGGATTTTTCCTCCTTTGTTAGCAATCATGTTCAGTGGGAAAGATCCTTCCAAACTTTCTCTCATAATGAGTCTCACTCTAACCTTTGGATTCAAAGCGGACCTCAAAACCCTCGTCTTTTCCTTGCTTGTTAGAAAAATGTACTTATGTGTCCCATCCAAACTCAGAAAGTAATGGAACTTCAAGAAAAGGTTATCTCTACTTGTGTCAGCCAGATTTCCAAGCATCAACAATTGGATTTGGAAGGTAGCCAGCACATATGGCAAGCTGCCTCTTCAGCCCTGAGAAATAAAAATTCCAACTATTACAAGAATTTTAAACATGCACTCTCCAGGGTTGAGGGATATGTTGGATGCATGAAGGAATGTGGAGTTAATTGGCTGGGACTCAAATTCAAATTTCCTCTCATCTGGTGGCTAGAAAAACCATACAAGGAAGACTTCTCATTAACAAAGGTAGAAGGGTAGATGTGTTGGAGATATTGCGTTGTCCATAAGGGATTCTTGGAAAAACAGGGAACCCCCAAATTCACATATAACTTTTCTTCTCTCCATGAACGAAGTACAATGCTAGATTCAGATTCAGACTAATGGAGGTTGTTGCATGGGGACATGCAACAAGACAGTTGGGGGGAGATCTTGGGCCCAGAAATGATCCCTTTTTGACCACCTTTACCTACCTATGTTTTCCTCATCCTACTCTATTATGTACACTAAAAAGATGTTTTTCCTTCGCTCGATCCCTCAATTCATACATGTATGGTTAATTACTGTCTTATTTTATTAATGCTTAGGATTGTTGTAATAAGGGATTTAAATCTTGAATTATGCTAACATATGGTGGTTTTATAAAGATAATTTGAGATGTAAAGGATATAGGTGTAGCTAGCTGAACATATCGAGAGAGGAATGAACATTCATTGCTGAGATGATCGCCATCCATTCCATCGTTGCCCAAAGACTGCGGTCAAAGGATACTATTCCACTCAAGATGTACAAAGGTAGCTACAACAAGCTGCAATAGATTCGGAGGCAACAGTGCGTCGCTGCTCAAGAATAGCTTCAATCCATGGAGTATCTTCTCGATTGATCATGATCATCATTTCTGGCTCGAGTAACAACCTTCATTAGAGGAAATTTCAATTTAAAATGGGCCTTCCAAAAATAATACAAATTCCATGGAATCATGTATTAGCCAATCAAAATGCTTTAAAATTTATAAAGGGAACAATTTTTTAATATAAATTTGGGGATAGGTATTATAAAAAAACTACTTTTTTGTTCGTATTTTCGACATATCTCCCTGTGTTTTTACTCAAATTTTGATCGGGGGAGCTCGTTGGATGTGAAATTTAATTTTGCATCCAATGAGTACCCACTTAGCATACTTTTGATGGGCCTCTCTACCCCAAAAATAAGAAATACCTGAAAAAACGTGATGATGATGTCATCATCACGTTTTTTAAGGTATTTCTTGTTTTTGGGGTAGCATGTCCCCTCAAAAGTATGCCGAGTGGGTACTCATTGGATGCAAAATTTAATTCCACATCCAATGAGCTCTCCCAATCCAAATTTGAGTAAAAACATAGGGAGATATGTCAAAAATATGAAAAAAGTAGTTTTTTCTTCTCTTCCTCCAAAATTAATAAACATTATTTTATTATTCTAACTATTATTTTATTAATTTTCCTTAGGATGCCCATTTTGAGTTGAAATTTCCTCTAATTCCTATATTTTATGCTTCCATCTTGCCACGACTATAACAGCTTATCGTAATTGGGGCAGCCTGAAGATTAGAGATCTTTAGGGCTGCCCGATAATAGTGGGAAAATGTTATGATTGTAATTGCACCAAGAGGCGCATTCTACAGCCCGGTATGAGGTAGAAGTGTGATTCCGTGCTCAACGTGGAAGTGACACATAGCACAATGTTAGCACAATGTCGGCTCATGATAAATATATATTTAAATCTCCCACAATGTCGGCTCATAATAAATATATATTTGAAGCTACCACAATGTCGACTTAAAGATTAAACTAGGCTTAATATCTATACACAGCAAAGCGCCGCCATAACTAGGCTTAATATCTATACACAGATGCAAAAATATTTTTATGAAGAGGATTAATTGAGCAAGAAAATCATATGCCACAGATTAAGAAAGGCGTAAAACTAAAATCAATTCAAGGTCACTATATAATCATTCGAAGCATTCAATATTATCTATACAATCTGAAATCTAATATTTCCTTCGAATCATGAATTTTATAGTTGAATCTAAATATAAAGATTCAACCATGATTTTCTTGCAGGATTTTCTTTCCAGAACTATGACGAATAAAAAGTAATTGGCATCTACAATTAATTTAAACTGAGTGGCATCAATTGCTTTATTACTTGCAAACGTTCAATGTGAGGAAGAGTGGAAGAGAAAATTATCTGTTATGGCATCTCTATTCCCATATATATATATATATATATATGCTGTGCTATGCACGATACCCACCCACAACAACAGTCGACGAACTATCGGCAAAAACATGCCAACAAACCTTTCACTCCACACAGTATGCATAGAATTGAATACAAGTGTCCAATACCCATGGGCTGTGGCTGTGCACTACTTAGCTAGCAGATAATGTCTAACTGATATCAAAAACATTTTTAACTGGGCTTATATTCAAAGGCTAATCCCAAGGTAACGACAAGATGTATATGGCATAAATTGTCTCCAAGGGTACTCGGTTAACGATATCTGTATGGCATGGCGTGGAATAAATTGTATTCAAACTGACCTTCATTTTGGATGTTAATTTGGAAGGGATCCGATTTCAATTTCCGTAAATGGGATTAAGATTTGGTGTAACCTAAATTATTAAATTATTGACTATTTTCATGAGGAAATGGGAAGGGATCCGATTTCAATTTTGTCATTGCGCCGAAATAGAAAGAAATAGAAAGAAAAACTATTGCATGCTGTGGAGGTGTCTAAAGATTCAAAGGCTCATATTACATGTATACGGCATTGCCATGTGAACAATAGAGATAGGCTATGCCAAGCCGACTTCACTTTGTTTGTAATATGTGTTATTACAAACATTCAGCTATGCCGAGCCGACTTCTCTGAATGACTTCTTGGATTTGCTTCTTTGTATCGAGGTGGCAATCATTTCAATTTTTTCAAAAAATGGCAAATCAATCATAACAAAATTTAAAATCCAAATGTTACAATAATCTTTCCCATATTCTTCCCAGATATGGGAGGACTACAGCTCTCACACAACTCAGTCCCGGTCCAGATACGTATCCAAATATAATTTTGGTGAATTGTTAATAAGTTATGATTGGTACATTGCACTTACCTCTTCTTTTTTTCGATTGGATCGTTAGTTTGAAGAACGCGCTGCCAAGTATTGGCTATGAAGGAAGCAATTGAGGTTTCGGTAGGAGAAGTTATTTTAGACACCAACCCTACGCCTTTCAATCTGCTTACAACTTCAGGTATTTTGTCTGCCATGTGCTGTGGAATGTTTTTGCTTAGAGCTATCACAGTCTGTCCACCGTCGGGAGGTGTAGAAGAAGAACAACTTAAATGGACGCACTTTCATCTGGATCATCATGTATTATTATAAGAAAATAAAAAATCATGCAACTTAAATTGCAGCTTCATGATTTTTTAGGTAAGAGCTGGATCATCTAAGCTGATGTGCATTTTTTATCGAAATATTTGATCAAAAATGGGTAAAGCTAGATCTAAGGGAGACTGTAAACCAAAGTATTACCTTCACAGCATTCAAAAATACAAAAATTCAAATTTAACCCTAACAGCATTCAAAGATTTCAAGGAGGACCCTGGCAACTGCAGACGTGGATGCCGACCATCAAAATAAATTTATTACCATGATAATTACGGGAAAACACAGAGAAACAAGGTTACTGGGTATTTTTGGTATTGGAGAGTATAAACCAAGGTATGAGAATCAAATTCAACTTTAGCATAACAGAATTTAAAGCCGAGTCTTGCAAATGCTGACATGGATTCCAGCCATCAAATTAAATCCAGTATCAAGCTGAAAAACAAAGTAAAATCTGATCTAACAACTTACTGAGCAATTTGGCATATAAGTAGATTGTAAATGAAAGTATTTGTATCAAATTTGGTTTTTAACATGACAAAATTTAGAAGATGCAAGCACAGATTTTAGAGAAAAAAAATAGTATACACATGGATGGTTGCATAAAATAATATCCAGCCTGCTATATTCAGAAGTTGGCCTGAAGCCAAGATAAGGAAACAAGGGAAAAAACAACACAGTATTCTCCAGCCATATAGAATTCTGCGAATGGTTGCAGCAGCTTTATTAATTCACAACATTATTGGAAATTGACACACAATTATGCTTCTACTACACATAGAAATCAAGAAGAATCAATCTCTCTGAAACAATATTTGAGCCCAATATGAACAATGCATGCACGTGTATTATTTTCTCACTGATCTGGGTTGCCGACTAGCTTCATGACCGCAAGTATTATATATATATATATATATATAATACGTGTTGGTTTTATTTCAAGTGTGCGTTTTGGTATCTCTCACCTATTTACAGATCAATAGATTAAAAATTAAATCAGCTCTAACCTGGACACTGGACATGATCACAACTGTAATTCATTCCATTTCTATTAATAATTAGAATTTGTTTCATATTCTAATGGAGTGAGTAATTTATATAAGTGACATAATTTGTTTACATTTGTTTATATTTTTGTTATTAGAATTTGATTGCAAATTCTTTAAAATGTATTCAGTTTAACATGTATATAATTAATTAGCGTTGTTTAGAACCATACAACACCTTTTATGTTTTAAAGTTTTGAGATTTTATAAAATACCTTTATGTTTTAAAGGTATGAGAATCAAATTCAACTTTAGCATAACAAAATTTAAAGCTGAGTCTTGCAAATGCTGACATGATTCCAGCCATGAAATTAAAACCAGTATCAAGCTGAAAAACAAAGTAAAATCTGATCTAACAACTTAATGAGCAATTTGGCATATAAGGAGATTGTAAATGAAAGTATTTGTATCAAATTTGGTTTTTAACATGACAAAATTTAGAAGATGCAAGCACAGATTTCAGAGAAAAAAAACAGTATACACATGGATGGTTGCATAAAATAATATCCAGCCTGCTATATTCAGAAATTGGCCTGAAGCCAAGATAAGGAAACAAGGGAAAAAACAACACAGTATTCTCCAGCCATATAGAAGTGTGATTCCATTTGAAAGAATTGATAAATTTTGTGAAAGAATCGATAAATTTGCTCATATTCATATTACTTTGTTTGTAATATGTGTTATATTCAATATGAATATCAAATATATCTGTTTTAAAACAATATCTCCATCATATCACATTCTTCTTATTCACCTTCTTACATTGTTACATTGTTATTCTTAAGCTTCTTTCATGTAATTTTATAATGTAAAAATTGGATTATAAAATATTCTACTGTAAAATTCAATTGCAAAAATAACTAAAAACATATACATACTGTGGATCATCTAAAATATTAATGTTGCCACCCACGACTGGAACCAGCTTAGATCCAGCTTTACCCGGCTCTATCATGCGCCGAGAGGGATCAAATATTTCGAGGTGCAAACCCTGCTTCAACAATTGCACTCCAAAAAAGGGTTTGCACCTCAAAATATTTGATCCCTCTCGGCGCATGATAGAGCCGGGTAAAGCTGGATCTAAGCTGGTTGTATAAATATTGGGAACTATTCCGAGCCAGGGGTTAAAAATTAATCAAATATATTGTATAAGTTATTACTGAGGTTGTGTTTTCATCTGCCATTTTAATACAAGGAGTTTGATTCTTCAAATCTCAACATTCTAACGTGTGCTACTTCCAGCATCTCTATGTGAAGGCTGGGGCCGCCTTCCCACAGGGATTGCTAAGTTAATTAGGTATTTTTATTTATTCTATTGTGTGGTTTGGATTTTGTGATGAATCCCTTTATTTACAGTAAGCTGCAACAGTCATTTATTTGCCGTGTGTTCATTTGAATTATCATTAATTGCATCCCTTGCACACTGCAGTGGTGTGGTGTGACAGTTGACTATGTAGGACAACTTTCCCTTATGCAACTGTGTGATAGCTATGACAGCCTTGTTCATCCCTAGTTATTTCAATTGTTTTTTTCTTTAGATCCTTGCAGTTTATTCATTCACATTTATAATTGTAGAACTTAATTCCTGTACTTTGAATTCCTAGATTAAGTCGAATTAAGATAGTTGAGATGGATCTTTAGATGGTTTGGTAATTGAGGATTTAACTTTCTGCAAAAGTAATCTAGATGTTTATTTACTGAATCTTTTAATTCTAGATTAAAGATTGTAAGAAGGTATTTGTGATTGCATTCTTAAGAAAGTAAGCTAGATTAAGTAGATTATAGGATGAGTTCAGTTGAACAGGGAAGTAGGGTCATTCATTTACAGCATCAACTACTTAGTTTTTAAAGCATATACAGTGCACATTATCCTGGAAATAAGAGACTTCCATGGGTTGATAATTTATATTGAACACTCTGTATGTTGGCTTTAATTAACTTGCATATAGGGTGCCCAACAATTTGATCCTCCCTTGGTCTATAAAAGAAATCTTTATGGATCATGTGAGGAGAGACCAAATAGAGCATCCTTATGCTATTGGATTGAATTCTAGTATTGAGGAAAATCTAAGGGACTGGTGTGGAAAAGAGTTTGTAAGAGTTGAGAGTTGTGTGAGTGTGTCAAATACCTTGTGGAGACAAAGCTATTGACATCAAGGATCCTTTTTTAAAGTAAGATGAACATATCTATTATAATAATAAAAAAGTTATAGAGTAGGGATATACACGAGGTCTTTGGATCATGACCCCCTGTGAGACAAAGACCCGGTTGGTTAAGGCCTGTTCCATCTGTCAAAAACAAAATATGGTTCTGTTGCTGCCACAACTGTTTTTTCCCCCCCAAATTAATGTTTTAATTTCTGGGCCCCTCCTCATTATTTTTGTATGGCTTGATCGTTGAGCTCCTTGAGCGTGATTTCTTCCGTTTCTCTAAAGGTGGATGTCAGTAATTTATGTATGCCTTGTTCGTTTGGGTTTGAGTCGTGAGCGTGTGGTTGAAAAGAAGAAAATATGTTGTTCTTCAGAGCATCCTCTGTGAAAAGAAGTGATTTTGGTTACAGCTGATCCTTAGCACTGCTCAAATACTTGAGTTTCCCTATAAGCGGGCCTCTTTTACTGCTAGATCGGGAGCTGCAAAGTTTCAACCCTTCCGCCGTTGCGGATCCTAGAATTTTCTTTCGTCCGATTTCCTAAACCGTCCGATGCCCGATTCATTTAGTTTAAATCGCTTGTCCATAAGTTTCCACTCGCCCGTCGTTGCGGCCAGGAGGAGATAATTGGCTTCCGATTCAAGTATCATTTGACGTCCGACCTTGTCTTCCCCGCCCGAACTGAGTTTTTTTTTACCTCGTTGCCTGTCCCCAGCCATTGTACCATCTGCCGTTGTAGATGAGCCACCCCTCTTGGTTCTGAAGCACTCTTCCCCCCGAAGTCCGATTCTCACCTTTTGCTCGTATTTTCGAGCACCCGGTCCTTGTTCTCCTTCGCCGTTGCGGCCCCTGAAGTCTTGTCCCGTCCAATGCATAAGCAGTACCGACCGCCGATTATAATTTTTCCCACCCAAAGATTAATCGATACCTTGTCCGGATGACCCTGACTATTCTCTTGCGGATTTACAATGCTGGGCAGAGAAGGTTTAATGTTTAAAAACTCCCCTTTGCAGCGGATAATGCATTGTAATTGTGTGCAGAAGGGATTCGGTGCTACTAAAGCGACCATGGGCTAAGACTTAGCTTGGTTGGACCGTGTTGATTGCATGGGTAGACTAGGGTTTACTATGATTAATCAACAACACCCAAAACTCACTGGCCCTTTCGGCAACAGACCGCGAATCGATCTGAAGTCTCACCCGAAGTGAATCTCATGGGTTGGCCAAGACTCAAGTGTCTTGGACCGGGTTCTGCGCACCCTACTTCTGTCCTCTTACTCCTGCACGCCACTAGATTAACTAGCCCTACCACCGCTCGTCTCCTTCTACTCGCAGCACTGTTTACCCGTGCGATACTTAATCCGGAGCGCGTCGCACGATTTCCTCCCGTGTCGCACAACTTCCACTTACTCACAATATTCCCAACCTTACCAGATTTCTGCGCACCACGGAACTTCCATCCTCTCCTCAACGCTAAGCCCTCAGCTCGCAGTATCGCGCAACGTAGCTCCTCTGCCGATGCGATATCGCCTCTCTGCGATGTCTTACCACTATGACCTTGCGCTCTTAGCATTGACTGTGCCGGTGAGTGAAACTCTACTTCTCAGAAATATATTGTGAGTAACGGGTCATTAGAGACAGACGTAAAGGAGTCTTTTAACAGTCTACTGTAATACTTCAACTTATCTTTTATCCTCTTGCATTATCATGAGCGACCAATACATACATTCATCTCCTGCTACTATCATTACATGCATAATAACCAGTGACAATAAGCAAATACAATCACATCCATTCAACACATAACACGCAGATTTAACGTGGTTCACCCCCGGGATGGGAGCTACGTCCACCAAACTGTGCTTCTATTATATATCTTGAGGGAAGTTAGCACAGTTTGTTGCACTACAAATGCAGCGCAAGGTCTCTCCTAGATCTCTGATCCTATCCCTGTATTGCCTTTCTCTCTATATCCCTTCCCTCTCTGTTCTCTCTATGAATGATTACATACAGACTCAAATGACTCACAGACGACTATGTGTCTGGATCGTTACAATGCAGTCTATCTGACTGATCCCTCAATCTACAAAACTATCAACTGACCAACTATCTACTGATTGATTGTCTAACCACCCAACCAACCCTTTACAATACAAAAATGCAAGCTTTTATAGGCAGCCCGAAGGTCGTGCCATTACAACACTGTGGGCCTGTCCCAACAGTAAACCCATACCCTTAATAGTGACAGTCGGTCCTCTCTGTCCTTGAGGTAGCCGCTTCCCGTCACACTGCAGCTCTCTGCAGTCTTCCATGCTTCCTGGCACTGACCATGGGTACTATGCACCGCTTCTCTTTCTGTCCTTCGCCTTCAATGCCTGAGCCTCGTTGCTCTTTCTTCTTTATGAGGGTCGTTGAGCTCTCCTGTCTTCCGCCGCTGCCTTCAATGCAGTGGTTGAGCTTTCTTCTCTCGGCCGCTCTGGTACCGGTGCCTTCTTGACTCTTCTATCCCAAAAGTCATAGTTTCCGGCTCTGCTCTCCAGCTGGAAACGTGCTATGGTGTCGTAGCTACACCCTGTCCTTTTTCCGCTAAACTTCTCTCTTTCCGCCAAAACTAGTAGCTTCTTCTGTAGCTGCGGGATCCTGCTCCAACAGTCCCCTAACACTTACTTGTGGCTCGCCCCGAGCCACTACCAGCAGGTGTCTCCTGTTGTAGCTTCTCCTTCGCCTCCTGCGAAGTCTTCTGCAACTTATCCCGAAGTTCTGCAACTTCATTCTTCATCACCTCGGCACGCTCTTGTGCCGAATCAAGCAAGGTTTGATTGATATGGGAGTCCTCTGTTTGATCAGCTTTCTCACGGACGGTAGTGAACTCCTTCACCTTTTGCTCCACTGCATCAACTAATTCGGTGATTTGCTCTTGGAAGGGTTGAAGCAGGTCGGTGATGTGCATCTCCTTTGTTCTCAACTGCTGGGATTCCTGCTGTAATTGGTTCATCTCCTTTGTCTTTTTCATCCGCTGAAGAGCTGCTAAGCTCTTCATCTCTTCTTTCATTGCCATCGTGGTGTTCTCTATCACCTGGATGTTCCGCTGGATGTCCACTCGCTGAGGTGGCTCATCTAGCTCAGACCATGCGCTCATCGCATCAGTTAGTACTGATGTTGCTTCGTTGATGCGGGACTGCATCTGCGCAGCGGTGAGTCTAAAAGCCTCGATTCTCACTCTCTGTTCTGCCTGGGAGGTATCCCGTGTGCGAGCCTCCAGCTCAGTGATATGTGCATCGTGATCTACCTTCATCTTAGCCACTTCTTCGTCCATTTTAACAATGGTATCCTCTAGAGCCTTTGCTCTGTCAGCTACTTTCCTTAGCTTCTGGGAAGTATCTTCCGCGAACTCAATGTTACAGCTGGGTAATTCTAAAGCAATGTTCTACAGCAGCTGAGAGAGTGCCTGATCCCTTTCCTGATATGCTTCTAGCTCACCAACCTTCTTCTGATAGCTGGTAGCTAGTGCTGCATTCTTTTGCTTGAGCTGCATATTCTGCTTATAAGTCGCGAGCTCTCAGGTCCAGAGTTCTGCGCTTATCTGCTGTTCAATCATCTGCAACTGCTCAGTATGGAATTCCACCAGGTTGACCTCAATGGGATGGTCAAACTGCACTGGTGGGTCCTTCATCGTCGCAGGGAATCTGATACTCCCTGGTGGAATCAACACAGTATTGAGTCGATCTTTTGCTAGACTTTCCTCGCGGGATGTCGACGGTGTCGATGCTTCTACGGCGGTTGCCTTAGCCGCTAGGATGTGCACCGCGGCAGTCTTCTCTGTAAGTGTTTTTAGGTCTTGCTGTTGCTTTTCAACTGCGCTCTGTATTTTCTGTTGCTGTTCCTTCATCGTATCCAATGTGTCCTTTAGTTCATCAGATGTCCTTGTTGCAATGAGTTTGAAATCCTCATCTGTTAATGTGGCCTGGGAGGGTGGCTTTGTGGCCTTGTGTTTTGTCTTCTTCTTTGTAGTGGCCACCTCTGTTTGCCCTCCTGTCGGTTTTTTCCTTTTTACTCCTGGTAACGGTGCTTCTGCCGTTCCTACTGCTGGGGTGTCCATTTTGTCTTTGCCTTTTTCACTTGAGCTGGTCTCCGCAGAACCTGGTGGCAGTGGTGTGGTGTCTTCATACTCTCGCTGCCATTGGCTATCAAAGCCTCTGATGACATTCTCAACATCCTGTGCTATCATCCTGAACCAGCCAGGAGCCCAATCATCCCTTATTGTCCTTTTCGGCCGTAGATAGATTCTATGGCTATCTGCCATGAAATTGAGCCTGCTATCATACAGGTCGACGGTCTCTGTGCTGAGCCGTGGTAATTCCGTGATAGTTGTCTTCAGCAGGGTGTAATATTCATGAAATACCATCGAATTGATGTGTTTCCTTGCTGGGCTGTTGGTGTCCCATAAGCTAGCATAACGGAAACCCCTGGGCACCCCTCCTGGAATCTGCGGAAACTGTGTATTGGGGGGCTCCTTCCAGCCCACGAATGCACATAGGATAAGTAGCCAAGAAAAGTGGAAAGGGTGGCTTGCCTGATCTTGGGCTGCCAAACAATCTTCCTGGAGCATATTTAATAGAAACAAGGACCAGTTAAACTGTTCTCCCTCCGTGACTTGTACCACCAGGCTAATCACAGATCCTGTAACTTCCTTCGGTCGGACCTTGGTTAGCAATATTCCCGCCAGTAGGCTGGCTGTAAATCTGAGTGTCTCATTCTCGATACTGGTGATATCATAAGCCCGGCCTCCTCTCTGTAACTTGTATTTATTTACTAAGGCCGGTGGTAACTTCGAATCCTTGGTCTTCCCTGATATCTGTAAGTCGGGGAGTTTACCAGTTTTAGACAGCCCGGTGATGCGGTGGATCAAGTCGATGTTAAGGTCGACCTGACGGCCTAGCCAGAGATAACCCCCGTGTAGACATGAGAGTAGGACACGTACCACGGCATTGACCTCTGCACTACGTCCAAAATGGGGTAACCTCAATAGGTTGAGCAGACCGGTGGGCTCGAGAATCTGAACATGTGGCATGGGAACCAATTCCTCTTTTGCTGTTCTCGGGTTCTTCTCATATCTAAGATACTGGTCTGATTTGAAGTGGGGGTATGTCTTACCATCTGCTAGGTTGTAATCTACGAATTTAACAGCAGCAGCATACCCCACAAGATCGCCATTTTCCTTAACTCGAGAGTCTATTGGTGGGATAGGGATAGCAAGCTTACCGGTCTTGGAGAGTTTGACCTCTGGGGCGCCTTCGACTCGAGGGAAGAGGTAGTCTGCTCCATTCACACTGTCTTCGTCCTGCTCCAAATTGAATTCCTATGGGAGCTGAGACTGACTCCTTGTCTGTGGTGGTGGTTTGGTCTGTGAAGAACCCGCTTGGACGTTCCTAACTGGTGTTGACATGGGAGCTGCCAGGCCAGTACGCTTGAATCTTTTCAGCAGCGCGTCCAGTGGTTCATCCTCGGCCAGGAACCAGTCGGTGTGAGGCGGCGGGTATGCAATGGCTGCAATATCTGGAAACTCTTTAGCTTATAATGGGATGGGCTCTGTACGAGGAAGAATGAGTTTGCACACTGCAATGTTTGGCTCTGTGAAAGTGTAGTCCTTCCGATGAATAATGTCTGCTTTTTATGTCATGGATGATAGTCCCGGACGCAACGGTCATCTAGTCTGAGCTTGTTGGTCATATTAATTGCATGGACAAGACCACACCGGTTACCCGATCCTTAATAAATGCAAAAATCCGATCAAATTTCCCTCGAAGTATGTGTACCGGCGCCAGTCTCGTCGAGGATTTTGTCAAATCTAGAAACTTAATGAGGCCTGCCGCCAAATCTACGGTAAAGGATACCGGTCATTTCCTCCTTAACTTCCTGTCAGACCGTGACGGGACGGTTCACTGTTAGTTTCCAAACTGGATACGTGGCATGGTGACACGTCATATTGCTGCGATGCAACCTCCTTGTCACCTGCGCAATTTTTTTTTTTTTTAAATCGTGCTGGTGCGATTCCTCCTGACTAGACTGTCTGCCGGTGTAGACTAGTTCCTGGTGCGATGCCTCCTTTCAACTACACTGGGCATCTGCACTTGTATCAACTGTTAATGCTAAGACGGAGAGGTGGGGAGGTTGGCACTGTAGAGCTTAAGCCTACTGCCATTAATCCATGTGGGAAGAAGCTCCCCGTTCAGCTGGCTGAGTTGAACAGCACCTCCTTCTGTGACTTGCTGTATCTGATATGGCCCCAGCCAATGTGTTTTGAACTTCCCTGGAAACTTCAGAAATTTGCTGTCATATAGGAGCACTAGGTCCCCGATCTGGAAAGTCTTATTCTTAATGTGTCTATCATGCCAATATTTTTCTCGTGCTTTCTACACTGTCTGATGGAATCTGGTGATAAACCTGTCTTCTTCCAAGGTAAGTAGTTGTGCTAACCGTTCCTCGACCGTGGCTATATCGGTCATCCCTGTAATCTGAGCGACTCTTAAGCTAGGAAGAATATACTCCATAGGCATAACAGCCTCCTGTCCGTATACCAAGCTGAAAGGTGTGTGTCCCGTAAGTTTCTTGCATGTGGTCCTGTATGCCCACAGCACATCGTTAACTCTGAGATCCCAGTCATTCCTTTGGTTATTGCAGATCTTCGTGAGAGCATTTTCTAAGATCTTATTGAAGGCCTCGACCGTACCATTAGCTTGTGGGTGGTAGGGAGTGCTCTTATAGTGCTGAATCTGGAATTCTTCTGTCAATGCCTCAATAGTGCTGTTCAAGAAGTGTGTGCCTTGATCACTCATCAAAATTACTGGGCATCCAAACCTGCTGATGATGTTTTCAAAAAGGAACTGTGCAGCTGTAGTGGCATCACAATTTCTTACTGCCTTGGCCTCTGCCCATCTGGTAAGGTACTTTGTTCCAGTGATGATGTATCTCGCATCTGTGCGCTTTCCGGGTGGGTTGATTGGTCCCACAAAATCGATAGCCCATTTGTCGAATGCGCGCAGTGTGACCTGCGGTCGCAGCGGCATTTCATCGTGGCGCGAGGGTTTTCCTACCCTTTGGCAGATATCGCAGCATTTGCAGAATTCCTTTGTATCTTTATGCAGTGTAGGCCACCACAAGCCTGCGTCTAGAATTTTCTGCACAGTCGGTTTTCCTGCGTAATGTCCTCCTGCGGTTCCTGAATGAGCCTCTTTGATAATAGTGTCTTTCTCATGTGGCATCACACATCTGCGCAGAACTTCATTCGGGCCTAACTTGTATAGACATCCTGCAATGAGGGTGAAGTCTGCTGCCTTAACAACCAACTGCTTCTTTTGTTGTTTAGTAAAGTCGTCAGGTGCTACTCCTGTGGTGAGGAAGTGCATAATGTCGGCATAGTGCTCATCTGCAATCTGTATGGAAAACAACGGCGCATCTGGCAGATTGTCTTCTAGGTTACTGGGCTCTTCTCCTAAGTCTAGTCGTGAAAGATGATCGGGTCCTGCATTTAGTCTGCCTAGTTTCACAATGATTTCAAAGTCATATTCCTGGAAGAGGAGTAACCATCTACAGATTCTCCCCCCTAACACTGGTTTATTGACTAGGTACTTTAATGCAGAATGATCAGTAAACATTTTAAACGAGGCACCCAATAGATAGTGCCTGAACTTCTGCAGTGCGTATACCATAGCTAAACCCTCCCTTTCTATTGTGGTGTAGTTTTTTTCTTGCTGTGGATAACTTTCTGCTGGAATATGCGATGGGGTGGTCAAGATCTCCTTCTCTTGGCTGGGTTAAGACGACTCCTAATGCGATGCCGGATGCATCCACATGTACATGAAAAGGCTTAGTCCAATCCGGGAATACTAGGATGGGTGCTGTAACCATCTTCTCCTTAAGTATGTCTAGGCTCTTCTGGCATTCCTCGTTCCATAGGAATTTTACATCCTTTTTTAGCAGTTTCTCCATCGGCGCTGTAATCTTTGCGTAGCCCTTGATGAACTTTCTGTAGTACCCGGTATGACCAAGTACTATCCTCAGTTTCTTGACTGAATTAGGTGCTGGAAGGTTTACAATGATAGCGATCTTGGCGGGGTCTACCATCAAGCCTTGTCTACAGACAATGTGACCCAACAAGATACCAAATGGTGC
>LPNX010099482.1:530853-593906 GCA_001517045.1 Pseudotsuga menziesii
AGATTTCTTCTCTCGGCCGCTCTGGTACCGGTGCCTTCTTGACTCTTCTATCCCAAAAGTCATAGTTTCCGGCTCTGATCTCCAGCTGGAAACGTGCTACGGCGTCGTAGCTCCACCCTGTCCTTTTTCCGCTAAACTTCTCTCTTTCCGCCAAAACTAGCAGCTTCTTCTGTAGCTGCGGGATCCTGCTCCAACAGACCGGAACTGGCATGATCACAAGGAAGGAGAAACATAGAAAAAGACAAAGCAAGCAAACGAAGGAGGCACCGACGAGGAAGACTCATTAGTTACTGGTCAGAAGATAAACGCTCATAGCGAATGATTGGGAAAGCGCAGCGGCCAGAAGAGGAAGCTGAAACGTTGAAGATGCTGGAGAGTCACACGCTGAGAGGCAGCCCAAGGGGCAAGAGTTGTAGTTTAAATATTGGGGAAGTAGGACTAAAAAAGGGCTTTTTCCCCTGGAAAATTTTGTACATGTTTGCTTGTAAGAGGAACTACTTCGTTTTGCAAAGGAAACTGCAATTTTGTCTATCGGAGAGAGTGTAAAGTGGAATGTATCAATGCAACTCAATGAATAATGTTGAAGAGGAACTATTTCATTTTCAGCTGTGTTTCATTTACTGTAAGAGTATTTAATGTTCTGAACCTATGTTCTGGTTAAATGTTCTTCAGTAGTTTCTGGGATATTTTTTCACTGTGAGCAATAAATGTTGTTATAAAATGATCGGCTATCTGGTTATTTAAATATCTGTAAGTGTTCATGTACTTTAGAAGAAGTGTCAGCTAGATGTGTTTCTTTTAATGTATGTGAAAATGTATTGCTCATTCGAAATCATAATCTTGCTCCCTAGGGATAGTTTAGATAGTTAGTTTATTTCTTTTTGTATCTAGTTTGGTTGCTCGCGAGCAAAAGACGAGAGGTAAGAACCTGTGCATCACTTTGTGACCGCTCCCTGCATCTTGATCCCCTTGCATTTAGTTAGGCACTTGCATATCATTTCTTTAAGTCAAAAATACAAAAACTCGGTGGTCCGGGCCGCAACCGGTAAAGCCTTAGTTTTGTTTCTTGACCTACGGTAGCCGGACCGCAAACCGAACAGATTCCCTATTCCAAATAGTCAACGGGCTAGTTGGGAACGTTGATTGGGGAGAATCCCTTACTGTTGCTGCCTGTGAATTTCCAGGCCTCAACAGTTTTGGCGCTAGAAGGAGGGCCGCCAATGCATGGCTGGCCGTGGAAACCTGTTTTCCTGAGATTATTCCACTGGTTACAGTTCTGAAAGTAGTGGACCACTTAATTCAATTCCGGAAGAAGAAAATAGAGAACATCTATATCCTGTTCACAACGAAATTGTTAATGATCTGAGAAGACATACCTGTGCTTATGTAAAGAATATTGGAGGGTTGCCTATTATCCACGAATTGACTAGAAGAGAGTACAAGAAGAAAGACCGTCCTCTAATTGAAGATTCAGTGTTGGTTGGAGACTGGGAAGAACTTGTGGAAACTGCCATACAGGAGGTTGAATTGCCTTTGAACCAAGTAGGCCCAGACACTCCTTACAGTTCTCCTGTTCACACCCAGGTTGGTTCACGTCCTCACTCTCTTGTTGGTTCACCCCCTCACTCTCCGCCTCAACTCATGGTCGGCGTTAACGCAAATCCACCAAATCCACCTAATCCACCAAATCCACCGCCAGCTTGGAAAGCTAGATCACCTCTAAATCTGACTCCACCTTTGCATGACCTACCTCAAGCCTTTGAGAAGCTACTGCCCAAATTTGATCCAAATGAGAAAATCCTAGTGAATGACCACCTACAGAGTTTCTACTTGGAAATAGAAGGTCTGAGGGCTGGGGAACATGAAGATGTAGTGTGTAGACTATTCCCGCACACCCTTAAAGGAGCTGCGGCCTCGTGGTATTTTGGATTTCCAGCTAACTCTATCCCAGACTGGGATACCTTCGAGAGAATGTTCAGGAGTAAGTACACAGTCCAAAAGACTCACGCGGCCCTCATGAAAGGTCTATGTGCATTAAAGAAAGAAAAAAAGGAAAAAGTGCACAGCTTCACACAAAGGTTTGTAGCATATCTTAAAAATTTCTCTGAAACGGATAAGCCTTCAGACAAAGTACTGATCGAATACTATACTTCAGCTCTGGGTCCTGATTTAGCCATGTTTGCAAAAGGTAGGGCCAAGCCTACCTTAACAGAGACCTATGAAGAGGCAAAAGTGGTGGAAGCAGAAAGAGAAAGTGTGGAGGACTATCCGGAAGAATCAGGAGAGAAAGGTGCGGGAAGAAAGAACTTATTGTTCACTAATCCTAAAGAAGAAAAGACACCAGACTATGAAAGCATGGCTAAAATGATGCAAAAGCTGTCCAATAAGATCATAGACTTAGAAAAGGAAAAAGAAGCACAAAATTTCTTCAGGCCATATTATAAGAAAAGGGAGGATGGAAATCAGACCCAACCTCCTCCTCAAAAAACTGCATCCATGAATCTGACAGAGATAGGGATGGAAAATTTCTGTACTTTTCATCAACAACCTCATTTCGAAAAGAACTGTCCGCAATGGATAAATTCAATGACATTGGTCATGAATCAGATGTTGGATTCAAGATTAACGGAGGAAGATGAATATGAAAAGAACGAAAGTGCTACTTCCACTTCTACAAAAGGGCAGGAGGACGAGACCATGGCATTATGGAATTATGTCTCCTTACTCGATGCAGAGGAGGAAAATACCTAGGGATGCAAAGATATCAGGGAGGCTAACGTGACAATTAGGACCAAAGGGGCGGTTAGTGATGACAGTCTTCTGCTCCCAAAGATTCGAAGGCTACAAAGAAATATAAAAAAGAAATTTCAAGACAAGTCATTGGCTGATCAGATTCCGGAATTTACCATTACCAGCCAGGATCCGAAGCAAAATAGAACGCTGCCTAAGCCAAACGAAGAGAATGTGAGTGCTGATAAATCTCAGTCCACTAGACAACTAATCGAATATGACATTGTCGAAGATGTAAAGAAGATAAAGGAAAATGTCCCACTATTTGAAATGTGCAAAGTACCTCAACAGAAAGAAAGGTTGTTGAAAGCACTGGAAACATCAGAATAAAAGATGCCCGCTGACAATCAACCTCTGGAGGAAGAAGAAATTGGGGAAGCTAGCATTGGAGGTAAGTATAAAACTAAACATCCACCTTTCCTCTTGAAGTTTGAAATTTTTAATCATAACGTGCACAATTGTCTAGCGGACTCAGGGGAATCAATTAATGTCATGCCCATATCAGTATGTAAGAAAATAAATGGGCAGCCTAAGCCAACCACATGGAGGGTGGTGCAGTTGGATAGGACAGACGTCAAGGTAGTTGGCGAGATGGAAGACGTTCTAATCCGCTTGGCATCTGATGACAGAGTGTGCCAAGTTATTAACATTGTAGTGGTTGACATACCAGATGCTTACGGCCTGGCCCTGAGCAGAGATTGGTCAGCCAAATTAAATGGGTATTTCACCACAGATTGGTCACATCTTTGGTTGCCACACAAAGGGAGTCCTAATCAGATCAAGGTTTTGAGAGAACCTCACATGAAGTACAATGTCACTCAATTGGATGGGAAGAATGTACCAGTCGAATTTGTATTGGGAAACTACTTTCTCAAGATGGAACCAGGGAATTATCAAACGGAAGAGGCCAGCGACACATCTGACACCCAGCCTGATCTTCTTCATTTTTCTCAAGCTGATGATATTGACTGTAAAATAGTAGATTTAGCAGTAGGGGTAGATTGTTTTTTAGTAGATAATGCTTTTTGGACTTTATCTTTTTACGGATTGAAAACATTAGAGGGGTCAGGGGCCGGCTGCATCCTTATTGATCCACACAAAAAAAGCACTTCCTATCCTGTAGATTAGAGTTCAAATGTACTAACAATACGGTTGAATATGAAGCACTGCTGCAGGGACTCAAGAAGGCGATTGAGCTCAAGGTTAGTAATTTAAAAGTTTTTGGGGACTCAGAAATAGTTGTGAAACAAATAAGAAATCAAATACATTGTGTTTCCCCTCATTTGAAAGCTTACCAAAACGAGGTATGGGATTTGCTTAAAAATTTTCATGCATTTAACATTATTTCAATCCCAAGAATAAAAAATGCAGCCGCTGATCTTCTAGCTACATCAGCCGCTAGATTGGTTCCCACTAATAACAAATGCTCTATTGAATTACTTTTCAGGCCATCGGTTCCTGACATGATCACCAACTTACGAGTGTTTGACGATGATCAGCAAATAATCGAATGCTTGACAAATGACGAGGCCTTTAAAGGATCCATTATCGACAATGAGGAACATCAGGATGAAATGAAATATGACAATTTCATTCCCAAAGGGTTCAAGACGTTAGAGAAGATGTTTGACTAGAAAGAGAAATTTAGAAGACCTGCTAATGTGAAGACGCACAGCTCAACTCTATAGTTCGAGCTAATAAATTTAGGGACTGAAACGAAGCCCAAGTTCATGAACCTCGACAAGTGCTGTTCACCAGCAGAAAGAGACAAGTCCCTCAGTTTGTTTAAGCAATACAAAGATGTCTTTGCATGGACATATGCAGATTTAAAAACCTGTGACACTAATATCATCAAACATATCATTCCTATTAAAGCAGGCGTCAAGCCATATCAGTAGCCGCTGAGGAAGATGTACCCAAAGCTGGAACCACTAATCCAGAGCGAAGTGAAGAAATTGTTAGATGCTAGGATTATTTTTAAAGTCCGGCATTCAGAATGGGTGTCAAATTTGGTGCCGGTCAGAAAAAATTCAGGAGAAATCAGACTGTGCGTCGACTTCAGAAACTTAAACCACGCATCAGACAAAGACAACTATCCGGTGCCTCCCATGGAGCAACTGCTACAGATGGTTTCTGGTTCTGAATTGTTTTCATTGTTAGATGGATTCTCGGGCTATAACCAAGTGTTAGTGGTTGAGGAAGATAGATTGAAGACAACATTCAGAACTAAATGGGGAACTTTCACATATAGAAGAATGCCTTTTGGCCTAATTAATTCTGGCGCGACATTTCAGAGAGCTATGGACATAGCTTTCCGCGGATTGATTGGGAGAAGTGTGGTGGTCTACCTTGATGACATAACAATATTTTCAAAGAAAAGAGGGGAGCACACCTTCCACCTAAAGCAAATTTTTGAGCGCTGTCGGAAGTATGGCATCTCTCTCAATCCCAAGAAGTGCGTATTCACGGTTACAGAAGGAAAGTTACTGTGGCATATAGTTTCAAAGAAAGGTATATCTATAGACCCAGAAAGAATCAAGGCCATTGAACAAATCCCCATGCCCCATAATAAAAAGAGAATGCAATCCTTCATGGGAACAATAAATTTCGTGCGTAGGTTTGTGCCCGATTTAGCCCAGACTGTTAAACCATTATAGCAAATGGTCAAGCAAAATGCACAGTTTAAGTGGACTAAAACAGAAAAGAATGCTTTCAGAAAAATCAAGACTGCTGTCACACATGTGCCCTCTCTGAAAAGTCCAAATTTTGATAGGCACTTTATTATATATACATTTGCGTCCGATGATTCATTGGCAGCCGTACTTACGCAAAAGGAAGATGGGGGTGATGAATTCCCAATTTATTTTATGAGCACTGGGCTACAAGGGGATGAATTAAACTACCCAGCCATTGATAAGCAGGCATATGCAGTATTTAAATCAGTCAAGCAATTCAGGCCTTATATACTAAAAAATCGAACCAAGGTAATAGTCTCTTACCCAGCTATAAGATCCCTTCTCATTCAAAAGGAATTAGGAGAAAGAAGGGGCAACTGGGTAACAACCCTTCAAGAATACGATCTTGAATTCAAGCCAGCTACTATAGTAAAAGGTCAAGGGTTATGCAAACTGATGACTGGGAAGACAAAGGATGAGGAACAAGCATGGGAAGATGAAGCTGAGTTGCATGTAACGGATGTTTGCCCTTTATTCACCGCTCCTGAGTCTTGGTATAGAGACCTTGTGCATTACTTGCAGTTAGGGGTGTTACTGGAACATTGGAGTTCCAAACAAAGAAGAGCTCTGCGTCTGAAATCAGCTTCCTATCAAATCATAGAAGGCGCATTGTTCAGAAAAAACTATGATGGAGTCCTCCTGAGATGCTTGGAGAGAGAAGATGCTGAGAAAGTAGTGTCTGAATTGCACGATGGCCCAGCTGGTGGACATTATTCAGGGGACACTACAGCCCACAAGGTTCTCAGAGCCGGTTACTACTGGCCAACACTTTTCAGGGATGCACATGCACACGTCAAAAAATGTGATACTTGTCAAAGATGTGGTGGAAGACAACCTAGAGCAGAAGCGCCTCTAAAGATGGTAATGATCACATAGCCTTTTGAACAATGGGGAATAGATGTCATTGGAGAAATAAAGCCAAATTCTTCCCTGCTGCACAAGTATATTCTTACTACAACTGATTATTTCACTCGCTGGGTCGAGGCTATCCCATTGCGCAAGATAAATGAAGATGAAGTCATTAGCTTCTTACAAGATCATATCATGACCAGGTTTGGAGTTCCAGTTTCGTTAGTTTTTGATAATGCTAAATACTTTTCGTCCATCAAATTGACTGCATTTGCTCATGAGAAAGGGATAAAATTACATTACTCTGCTAACTACTATCCGCAAGGGAATGGCCTAGCTGAATCCTCCAATAAGAACCTCATTAGAATCCAGAAGAAGACTGTCATAGAAAACCAGTGAAGTTGGCACTCAGCCTTGCCAAACGCCCTGTGGGCTGACAGAGTTACCCCCAAGTTTGCAGTAGAAGTGTCACCCTATACTCTTGTGTACGGGAAGGAATCCATCCTGCCTCCCAATGTTCTGCTACCATCTTCCATACTAGCTCAAGAGTCTAGGGGGTCGGAGGATGAGGTTCTGCAAATAAGAATATATAATCTCATAAAAGCAGAAGAAGCCAGATCCAAGGCTAGAGAATGTTTCAAACAACAGAAGGAGGTATTCAAAAGATGGTCTAACAAACATAAAGCTGGGAAAAATGACTTTGAAGTAGGAGACTTAGTCCTTAAGTGGGACCACCCCCACGATGAAAAAGGAAAGCATACCAAATTCCAGCAGTTGTGGGTAGGCCCGTTTTAAATCACAGCAAAACTTGGCCCTGCTACTTTTATGCTACAGGATTTACAGGGATGGGAAGAGAACTTGCTAGGTAATGGTTTGGTTCTCAAGCCCTACTTTTCTTAGTTTTATTTGATTTGTTCTTCCTTGTACATAAATAAGCTATGTGGTGGTTTCCGAGTCATGATTTAATTTTAAGTTTTGATTTTCAATAAGGGAAACGTACTTGCGTTTGTCTGGAGGATATTAAGGTCTTTTGGGAATAGCAAATATGTTGAGTATCAGCCTGTGTATTGCTTAAAGATTTCTTCCAGCCTAGCAGTTTTCTCAAATAAAAATGTTGTGTACATTGAAGTCCATCTTAACCCCTGTGAATTAAACTGGATTCAAAGAGTCTAGAGTACTATGTCGGGGCTCCATCCACGTCACATTTGAAATGTTCTAAGGAGAGACAGTAAAGGACCCATGAGAGGAAGCAAGGTGAACAGCGTATTAAATATAAATGATCCCATGCCAAAAAACAAATGCCAAAAGGCAGACAAAGAGTCAAACTTCTATAAAAGCATCATAAATCAAAGCAAGTGCTAAAGCATAAATACTAAATTGCCAAAAGATCCTCTCCGTCCATGAGCTGAGACTTAAAGTACACCACTCACACAAAAGGGCACTATGGGATAGAGGATCCTGAATTAAAATTCAGTAAGGAAGGCATACAGAAGGACTCATATGAAAGGACAAAAGTCCAAAGGCACAAAGTGTTAAAAGGGCATGGGAACGAGGAACAAACGAATACTGTTGTTTACTATATGCTGCAATCCTGTGGTGTCCACACTGTTAGCTACCTGAAAACAGAGGTAATAATGAAAATCATACTCTGGCCTCAACATAGTGGTCTGGACTTGAAGGTTTCGGTTTCCCCTCTCCCCAAATGGGACTAGCATCAATGATTAAGGTACACACTTTGGTCATGATAGAAATTCGGACAGCTGGAAGATTTCTTTTAGTGCATTTTGGCTAGGAAACAGTCTGCTACTCAAAGAAAAGCCACCCAGAGGTCTAGGTTCACCAGGTAGTCACCAGTTGTTGCTGCCGCAACTGTTTTCCCCCCAAATTAATGTTTTAATTTCTGGGCCTCTCCTCATTATTTTTGTATGGCTTGATCGTTGAGCTCCTTGAGCGTAATTTCTTCCGTTTCTCTGAAGGTGGATGTCAGTAATTTATGTATGCCTTGTTCGTTTGGGTTTTAGTCATGAGCGTGTGGTCGAAGAGAAGAAAATATGCTATTCTTCAGAGCATCCTCTATGAAAAGAAGCGATTTTGGTTACAGCCGATCCTTAGCACTGCTCAAATACTTGAGTTTCCCTATAAGTGGGCCTCTTTTACTACTGGATCGGGGGCTGCAAAGTTTCAACCCTTCTGCCGTTGCAGCTCCTAGACTTTTCTTTCGTCCGATTTCCTAAACCGTCCGACGCCCGATTCGTTTAGTTTAAATCGCTTGTCCATAAGTTTCCACTCGCTCACCGTTGCAGCCGGGAGGAGATAATTGGCTTCCGATTCAAGTATCATCCGACGTTCGACCTTGTCTTCCCAGCCCGAACTGAGTTTTTTTTTTACCTCGTCGCCTGTCCCCAGCCATTGTTTCGTCTACCGTTGTGGATGAGCCACCCCTCCTGGTTCCGAAGCACTCTTCCCCCCGACGTCCGATTCTCGCCTTTCGCCCATATTTTCGAGCACCCGGTCCTTGTTCTCCTCCGTCGTTGCGACCCCTGAAGTATTGTCCCGTCCAATGCATAAGCAGTGACGACCATCGATTATAATTTTTCCCGCCCAAAGCTTAATCGATACCTTGTCGGGATGACCCTGACTATTCTCTTATGGATTTACAATGCTGGGCAGAGAAGGTTTAATGTTTAAAAACTCCCCTTTGCAGCGGATAATGCATTGTAATTGTGTGCAGAAGGGATTTGGTGCTACTAAAGCGACCATGGGCTAAGACTTAGCTTGGTCAGACCGGAACCGACACGATCACAAGGAAGGCAAAACGCAGAAAAAGACAAAGCAAGAAAACGAAGGAGGCACCGACGAGGAAGACTCATCAGTTACTGGTCAGAAGATAAATGCTCATAGAGAATGATTGGGAAAGTGCAGCGGCCAGAAGAGGAAGCTGAAACGTTGAAGATGCTGGAGAGTCACATGCTGAGAGGCAGCCCAAGGGGCAAGAGTTGTAGTTTAAATATTGGAGAAGTAGGACTGAAAAAGGGCTTTTTCCCCTGGAAAATTTTGTACATGTTTGCTTGTAAGAGGAACTACTTCGTTTTGCAAAGGAAACTGCAATTTTGTCTATCGGAGAGAGTGTAAAGTGGAATGTATCAATGCAACTCAATGAATAATGTTGAAGAGGAACTATTTCGTTTTCAGCTGTGTTTCATTTACTGTAAGAGTATTTAATGTTCTGAACCTATGTTCTGGTTAAATGTTCTTCAGTAGTTTCTAGGATATT
The DNA here is from genome assembly GCA_001517045.1 of Pseudotsuga menziesii. NCBI lineage: Eukaryota > Viridiplantae > Streptophyta > Pinopsida > Pinales > Pinaceae > Pseudotsuga > Pseudotsuga menziesii. The sequence goes on from LPNX010099482.1 coordinate 540,502, forward strand.
TTTTCACTGTGAGCAATAAATGTTGTTATAAAATGATCGGCTATCTGGTTATTTAAATATCTGTAAGCGTTCATGTACTTTAAGAGAAGTGTCATCTAGCTGTGTTTCTTTTAATGTATGTGAAAATGTATTGCTCATTCAAAATCATAATCTTGCTCCCTAGGGATAGTTTAGATAGTTAGTTTATTTCTTTTTGTATCAGGTTTGGTTGCTCGCGAGCAAAAGACGAGAGGTAAGAACCTATGCATCACTTTGTGACCGCTCCTTGCATCTTAATCGCCCTGCATTTAGTTAGGAACTTGCATATCATTTCTTTAAGTCAAAAATACAAAAACTCGGTGGTCCGGGCCGCAACCGGTAAAGCCTTAGTTTTGTTTCTTGACCTACGGTAGCCGGACAGCAAACCGAACAGATTCCCTATTCCAAACAGTCAACGGGCTAGTTGGGAACGTTGATTGGGGAGAATCCCTTACTGTTGCCGCTTGCGAATTTCCATGCCTCAACAGGTTCCTTACATCCTTGTAGCAAAGGATTCCCACAGAAAATAGACCAAAACAGAACTTTGACAAAAATAACTATCCTCCCGAGTGCTTAACATGGATGGCCTTAACTGGGCGAGTCATCAGACTAAACCAAAGAGAACTAGCATCGAAGCTAGAGGTAAGCAACATTTAACAGAAAACCAAGGAGACACGAGTCTTCACTAGAGTGTCCCGCTTTAGCTTCTAGCCTCCCTGTGGGGGACCTGGCATGGCGCTTGCAGGTGAATTCATTGGGCTGGTAGCATTGAAACCATGACTAACCAACAAATTTTGAGCTATCTGCTCCAGAATATGAAATCCTACAGCACTCTTCTGCTGACCATGGCGAATGGTTTCCAGAGCATCTCGGATGCCTTGGGAAATATGGATTTTTTCCTGAATGTCCTGGGAAAGCAGGATGTCCGTGGTCGAAAAAGGGTTGGGGAGCAGAAGGAAGCCCATCATGGCCTCAAAATATTGTAAGAGGTCGATTTCTAGAATGGCAATGAATCCTTCAATGGTCGTGGGCATTTCTGCCATGTACTGGTCACCCCAATTGAAGGGAGCAGCGACCGGGGCACTGCCACTAGGGGGCGTTGAGTCATTCACATCACTGGGGGAAGCCCCACTTTGCCTTATGCCCCTATTTTGGCCTCTCACTCTAGTTCGAGCCCTCCATAACCATGGCATGGTGAAAGCACACAGGTGGCCACTGGGAAGAAGAAGAAGCATAAACAATGCCTTGTTTGAGGCCTCGCTTTCCTTCGAGTCCAAATATATAGGTCCTTCCTCCGCCGAAATATCCCTTCCATAGACACTCCCTTAAATCTGTGCATGCTCACCATAATTCTCTGTCACTCCCCAAACTTGATCAGATCTCTCACCGTGTGCGACTAATTCGCCAACTTAGGTTTTGCATGGGGCCAAATGATACGGGCCTCCACCATATTTATCACTCCATCCACTTCAGACGTGAACTTAGTACCTGCTCATCCTCTCCTCCTGAATTCCCATGGATCAGGAAGCAAAGAGCCCTTGACCTCTGATATAAGGCCGATCCCAAATCCTTGACTTGATTTGACCTTTCGCAGCCTCCACGTGATCCGTACTATAACCGCTTGTTTAGGCATGCATTACCATGTGTTTAGGCATGCCACACCTAGCGATCGAGAACTTTCTCAGCTTATCGTGTTTTCCATCATGACATTTGCGGGCCTGCTCCATGGTGTCGACACACTGCCTATTTATCTTCCCATTAAGGTTTGGTTCCATCTGTCGCTCACATGCATCGGGTGGTACGTGTTACCATAGCCCACCACGTCATCCTCCGCCAGCTTCGAACACCAGTGCCAAATGTTTTGGGTTTTCCATTGTCCTCACCTTCCTTTGCATGGAAAGATAGACTTCTTTCCACTCCTACATTCGCCATGACATCCTCCACCTTGTTGCCTTCCTGTTTTACATGTGAAAGTAGAATGGCTTCCTCGCCTATGAGAATTTTCCTGAGAACACTTAACCAGCCCTCCCATCTCCAATTATTTGAGACTTGGGCTATTAAGGCTCTCAATTGAAGCCTATGAGCTAGGTTGATGATGATCTGAGAGTCCCCCTCCACCACCAGAGGCGTTTTTCTAGTTTGCACTGCCCATTTCAAACCGTTAATCAGGCCTTCAAGCTCGGCCATGTTGTTTGTGTTGCTTCCTATGGATCCCCAGAAAAAAATGATGGTATTTCCCTTTGAATTCCTAATAAATCCTCCATAACTGGTGGGCCTTGGGTTACCTTTATCCACTCCATCGACATTGAGCTTAAAAAAACTAGCTGGAGGAGCATGCCAGGAGTTCGGGCTGGAAATCGGCACAGGAATTGAGTGAGCTATCGAGTTGTTGGGAGGTAATTCCCTAATCCATAAATCATACAGTATTATTATCTCATTTGCTTCAGCAGATTATTCCTCCTACATCCATTGTTGAAAAGAAATGGTTTCTTTCAGGTGAGCTTCTATAGAGTTCCATACTTCCTCTTGTTTTCTAGCTTTGTTCTCAAAGGTCTGTCTGTTTTGGGTTTTCCAAATTTACCATAGGGTAAAACCTGGAAAAATTTCCCATAGGTGGTTCACAATTTTGTTTTTAAAAATGTTAATAGGCTAGTAAGCTATAGTGATGTCTGGTTCCCCCCTATGCCGATGGTTTTTCCTAAAGATAGCCACCCGCTTATCCCATATAGAGTCTGCAACTCTACATTCGTCCAATAGATCATTTATGGACTCGTTAATATTTTCGCACATACAACACCTAGACGGACCGTGGAATCCCCTGATATGCAGGTTATCCCAAGTTAGGATATGACGTTTAATTACCAGCCAACAGAAGATAGAGAACTTTGGCCACCAACCTCCAGTCCAAATTTTTCCCCACTTGGAGTTTGGCACTAGGTCCTGAGTTCCTGTTAGCAGTCGTAAGGATTCTTCAGGTTTAAAGTTACCTGTGTTGGCATATCCCCATCTAAGCTTATTTGGGTCCTTGTTCTTGGCTATTCTTCTATCATAGAGCTCCATCAAAAAGTCTTCCATATCCTCCTCGGGAGCTTTGGCTTGACACCAACTTCTTTCCTTCCACCTCTGGAATAGCTCGTCTTCATTGCAGTTGTCCCAGAACTCCACCACCTTTTCAAGGGAATTATTATGGAGAAAGGTGTGAATCAATGGGGCACCTTCTTCACATGAAATCACGGGTTCCTGTTTCAGATCTTCACTTGCAAATCTAGCATTTTGTCCATTCTAGACTTCCCAAAAACTATGATTTTGGACCAAACCCATGTTTTCCTAGGAAGTCTTCCAGATGCCGTAGCATGGAGTATTTTCTCCAAATCAAACCAAGGAATTCTGGGGCCATTGGGGTGCATATTTCAGATGCCATAGTTTGTTCCATGGTTCATCCTCATAATTCACCTGTTAGCACCAGAATTGAGCCCAAAGGTTGCGGAAGGCCCGCTCTTGGGTAACAACAAAACCACTTTCGAAGAGAGAACTGGCCTTCTACTCTTCCGAGAGGGATCTCTCACCAAATGTTAACAATTCTAGATATATGTACAAGTGAAACTAGAAATTGTTTGTAAAATTGGTTGAAACAAAACCCAGAACCATTAGGCAATGGAGCCAAGATATATAACAAAAATAAACAAAGCTTATGCAAGCAGTTCCAACACACGAGCAAGATAGCCGCTTGATCACAATTGATTTATAATTGTTTGGTGGAAAAGAGGAACATGAACAGACCATCAACATAGAGCATTGATAAATGAATTTTGTATTAACTTTAGAAGAAAACTTTGGTGAATATCTAAAACAACAAACAGAGCATAGCAAGTATGAATTCCGAACTGTTATACACTAAGTTTCAGATATAAAAGAAAACAAAATGGGAAAGGAAAACTGGAATAACATTCACATAAGAAAAGAATAAACATACTATAAGTGCGAACGACACATGAATCCCTGTATGAAAACACTGACCTTGGCTCTCCAATTATATTAAAATTCTCTTGAAAAATGTACACAGCAAAAATTACATTCGTTTCAACCCTTTTCTCCTTCTTCAGGAGGTATATTTATAGAAATTGGACTTCCTAGACTAACATCTGGGAAACCAAAATTTGTTACAATGAAAGGACATCCTCTAGCCAACTCTGGATGTGGCCTACACACCACGATTCACATAAGACAACAAAAAAAAAATACTACTAGAAAAATAGGCTTAAAGCCCCTCCTGCATATCCCAGATGGTGATAGTTGTGTAAAACCTGAAAGAGTTTTTTGTAACTGGCCATGTTACCAACAAAACTCATGTCTTCGTTTCCTCTTATTCTGCTCCAGCTCCTCAGGATCTGATTTTGAAATTGATGACTCAGACAGTAAACCTGTAAATTTCTGGAAAAATACCCTGTGAAGATATTTTAAATTCACCCAACCTGTGATACCTGTGTAAAATATGAAGGAGGATTTTGTACATAGGCCTGTTATGAAGAAAAATGTCTCTCAGTTTCCTGAAATTCAACTCCATTTGGCTGAAACAATTCTTTGAATGTGATGTCTGAAACAGTCCTTTGGAAACCCTAAAACATAGCTTGTAAAAATCACTTTGTTTCTCCTAACTCATAAGACCTAGGTAAAAAATGAGAGAGGTTATTGAACATGATCCTATTCTTAATATAAACATCATTCAATTTTGGAAAAATCTTTCTGGTTTTCTAGAAACAATTGATTGAAATGACTGACTAAAACAGTCCTTTAAAAATATGGAAGTTTGCTCTTTGAAGATGACTTCGGTTTCCTCAATCCACAACACCTGGGTAAAAAATGAGAGATGTTATTGTAGATAGGTGTGTTATGAACAATTGATATAAAATAATGACCAAAACAACCATTTTCCATAAAAAAAACCATGCTCGACTGCTTTAATTATGAATTGAGATGATTCGATCCACAATCAGTACAACATTTGTGAGCGTTGGTTTTCCAACTGCATAAATGTCCCTCATTTTTTCACTTTTATGGTCATAATGTTTTAGAACAACCTCCCTTCACATTCACCCAGCGGAATTATTTTGAGTTGTTTATCAGTTTTCCAAACCACGGAGATGGAAGCACGTGTCTCAAGCTGCTTGTTAACAACCCTACCTGGCAGAGGCTCGAAGGGACCATGATAAAAATGAAATAATGGTTGCTTGTCAAACTTTGGTTAAATATCATGATATAAGGGTATGACAAAGGGCAAGTAAGTGATGAATTATCGGGGGATATTACGGTGCAGAGCAAGGAGATGGATATCAAAGGCTTATAACAGGTCTGCTTCATAAAGATACGAGAAAGATATCGATATACGGGTGTCCAACGAGACGTGAAGATCAACAGTCGTTGATCCGGCCCGATAAGATTTATGGTCATTGTGAAGTCCGCCTTGTAGACTTGCACATTTGATAAAACAAAGGAGCTCGACAGAATATGGTACGTGTCGCTCCATCTGACGGTTGGGAAATAAAGGCGAAATATATCAACGGTCGTTGACAGATCCGGAGCAGGAAGTTGCATGGTGGTTGGAGACAAAAGCTGGTAGCGGAATGCAAACCATAGTACACGTGGAAACTCGTGGTGCATTCCGCGGACAAAAGCGGTTTGGTGGAAACCACTAAAGGCGGTCTCCGGAGTGGGGTCTTATATAAACAAAGTTGACTTGTTCAAAAGTTATTTTTTATTGGTGTGGAATGAATGAAAAGGACTTGCGTGCTCACCAACCTCAATAGTCAATCTTGAATACAAACAGTCACACTAACAAGTAAGTCCCAGACGCTCGAAATTCATCCACCTAATCACCGTTGTTGTCTAAATTATGGACAAAGGAAAAGATTTGCAAGGGTTTAGTCGTATTTTGGATGTTAAAGAAGAATCGCTGGTCGACAGAGACAGAGGAGTGTGTGACCCTTTTTTGTCTATGGGAAGTGTATCAGTTAGGAAAGAGAGGTTATGGCAGTACAATCCGTAGGGTAATGATATCCTTAATGCTTGTAAATCATTTTTATATTATTTTGCTGGTGAACAAACCCTACATTTTCCCGAGTTCGCAGAGTGATGCGTAGTTAATTATTCTTCTTCTCAGAGAGTTATTGTCAGTCAATCCACGTCTGAGATCCTGTGTAAAATTGATGCCAAGGTCATCCGTGAAAACCTGAACTTGCCTGAGGACTACCTTGATAGTTGTGAACCTGTAAATGAATCCGTTTTAGCCTAGGTGTATAAAAATTGTGAAACTAAGGTCCGTTGTAAATTCTTGTCAAGTATCCTTAAAAATGGTCAATCACTAGACTGTATTTTTCTGCCCTATCCTATTCACATTTTCAAAGATGAAGTTCAGTTAGTTGTGTCCTTAGTCTGTCAAGTATTGGGTCTAGATGATGATTGTCATATAAATGAAGTCATCTTAGGTTTTCTATTAAAAATCAGTTCATTGAGTTCTGAGTCTCAGTCAGTTCATGTACTCAGTTTAGACGAGTACTTAGCAGAAGCTATACATCTTCAATTGAGTGAATTTCCAAAGGTCAGATTCTTCAAGTTTCAGAGTTATTTACTAAACATGTTGCTGTGTTCAAACGTCGCCGAGTTGCAGTTTTTGAGTACCATGTTCTCTACAGATTTGCCCATGCAAATCAACATGTTTGAATTTGCCAATTCTATCATGTCAGAAATATACAAGATGTTATTCGATGAAGTGCTGCCCCGGGTATTAGAAGAGATGAAATGCATGATGCAATCCTCACCTGAGGATAGAGTCGAAGATTGGTTTCTATATAAGGATTCCACAGTTTTGAGAATATATGGTTTTACTGGAGAACCATATAAGTTACCTGCTTTCCTTACCCCCAAAATTTTTGCATTAGATTTTATGAGACAAAGATTGCATTCAGAAGAAGAAAACTTTGGGACCTTTAATAAATATTCAAATATCAAGTTCCCTCTCAAAGTTGGTTCTTTTATTTTCAAAAATAAAGGTGCTTTGGTGTTTATAGAGAAATTGTTGGAAATTATGGAATTTAAAAAGGAGCAAAGGGTAAATTATGATCCCCATCATATAATTTCCCTGAGAAAGCAGGCAAACAAAAACAAGCCTTTTGACCACCAAGTTGTTGAAAGCCTGAGCGAGACAGCCAATTTGCTTCATTTCATGGAAATTCCAAGATCTGATGAAAGTGCAAGTACTATACCAGTTGTAGTATCTCAAATGACAGATGGTCCTTATATTGTAGCTAAAAGAATTATTTCTAAAGTTGAAAGCATGGAAGTGGATGAGGATGGATCACACAAAAAGGCCAAATTGTTTCAAGATGGTGGAGTTTCAAGTGAAGAGATTTTAGACGATTTAAAAAGAGTTGCTTTAGTTCCAACAAAATTTAAACAGGTGAATAAGTTTTCTTTTAAAGGTGTAGATAATTCAGAATAAAGCTCATTTTTCAAATCCAAAGAGGAGCTCATGTCCAGTTATGTGGAGAAGTGAAAGCAATCCCTAGAAGAGACAAGGAATATACTCCCGCGAGTAAAGAGTTTAAATAGTCCAAAAACTTCCTTGATTTCTACCAGAGACACAGAAAGAACTACTTTTAAATTGGCCATAGTAAGTGATAAGAAGATGTCATAAATGGAAGTAATATTGGACAAGATTAGTGTACCAGACAAAATACAGTTACATAAGCAAGCAGGTGACATTATTTATTCAGATTTATTGCATGCTACGATGAGGGTTAATAAGTTACAAATTTTGGTAGACAAGTTAGAGTTTTAGTTAAAACATGAGAAAGTTGAAAATAAGGCCAATGCTATTCAAATTAAAAACCTACAAGCAGACATTATCAGCTCAGGAAATGAAAGAGATAACACCCAGGCAATCAAAAGAATTCTGGAAGAAAAGGACAACGCCCTCCAGGTTTTGAAGAAAAGGTTGAAAATCCCAAGCACTGAACATGTTCAATCATCCGAATTATTATCATTACAAGAAGAGAAAGACAAAATTCACCTGGAGATGATGGAGCATAAAGGAAGAGCTGTCAAATTACAAGAGGAAAAAGACAAATGGGAAATAGAACGGAATGAGCTAATAGCCCAAATCTCCCTGCTGAAGAAGGACCAAATCGATGAAAAAGAGATTATGGAGGAGTTGATGAGCCAAACTCCCACTAATGAAGATCTGTCCATTGTGAATATTGAGAAACCATTAAACAATTTTTCTACAGATGACTTACTAGTGCCTATGTTGCAGGTCATCTTGAAGGATGAAGAAATAAGAGAATTAAAGGTGGAAAATGAAAAAGTCAAATCTAAGCTGGCCAAAGTTACTGAAAATAAAAATAAAATATTGCAAGATAGATATCAGCTACAAAATAAATTTAATGAATTGAAGGAAAGAAACATCGGGAAGGGTCCTCTCCAGGGAGCAAAGCACATAATTTGGGATACATTATCCATAGAAATTACTAAATTCAGGCACTATTTAAATTTTATTGATGATCAAATCATATTGATCAATTTGGCCAATCAGAGACTGAAGTTAGTAAACGAAACTATGGAGAGGAAACCCCTTGCCACAGCCCAGAATGCGTTAAACTTCTTAAATTCATTAACATACCAAAACTTGCATGATACAGGCGTAAAGGAGAGGATAGCAATGGTATTGTGGGCCAAATTTTTTATCCATAAGCATCATCTAATGAAGGCAGTCCAGGACAAAGCTGATGAAATGGTATCACAGGTTAATGAATTCGAATAGGCTTTCAAAGAACTATTCGAAGACGGGCTTCCTTCCTTTTGGGATGAAGAGGGATGGATGTTTTCTCAAGAGCACTATCACAACCTGTTGGTACAAACCTGCATGGATCATTCCAAATTTGACGATATGGAAAAGAGGCTGACAGGGAAAATTATCATGGACAAGCTGACGGAAGATTTTGAGATACTACATAAATTCCTAATCATCAGGGGAAAATTACCTAAGGTGTCCTATGAAGCCTACATGGAGCTGGAGGTGTCCATTCGCGAGATGATCGAATATGATATTCCAAGCATGGAGCAATGGAGAGCCATAGAAAGATTCAGAAAAACGAAATATATCCTTCATTCATGAAGACAGGTGTTGCGCACTGAGGAGCTGCTTGGACGAGGCCATGTTACCGAGTTGATTTTAACTTAATGATCTGTTAGGATTGAAGCTAGTAGTTTATTCCTAGGAGTTAGGAATATAGTTACAAGACTTTGATTAAGCCGGTTATTCAGTTATAAATCTTCTTGGAAGATGAAATAATTTTATGTATATAAGTGCATCTATTTTATATGATGGGGGTTGGAACCCATCTTGTTGTTGATTGTTACTTCTGAAGACATATATTTTTGAATAACAAAGCGAATGCATAAGAGTTATCAGAGATTCCTGCATCATTTACATTGCAGTCTGTATTTCCCTTTTTTCTGTGATTGTTTTTCCAGTGTAACACTTCATTCTGTTTTTCTTCATATCTGAAGCGTAGTGTTGAATGGTTAGAATTCATATTGTTTATGCTCTGATCATCGTTTCAGATATTTTATGAATGTTTCTACTAAAGTTAATATAGAATTCATCTTTGATGCTCTGTATTAATGGACTGTTCCTTGTTTCTTCTGTCCCACTTGAACTAAATGAATGACTATGATGGAATGGTTATCTTGCCTTTGACAAAATCTCATGCATATGTCTTTGTGATGTCTTTATGTATATGTGACTCCATTTCCCAATGGTTACTTGTTGTTTCAACCTTTTATACAATTTTTAAATGTTTGAATTATATCTGGCTTTGTTGAATCTGTATTTGAGAAATCCCTCTCTGGAAAGAAAAGCCAGTTTCTTTCTAATAGTGGTTTTGCTGTTACCTTGGAACTTACCTTTCACAAATTGGGTACATTATGAGTGTTAACAAATTGGCGCCATTGCCGGGGACAAAAGTGCATATCTGCCCTGGGGTGAATGACAAAGTTGAAGAAAGATTTTTGTGGGAGAACATGAATTTTTACCAGTAGAAAGGTTGTATATTTGCCCTGGCGACTCCATTGTAAAACTTTTTCAGAACCTAAGGAGTCATTCTAGCTTTGAGAAGACACACACGAGGTAATTCTGATACCAAAGTTTTAAAAAAGTCTTGAAGATCCAGAAAAGTTATTTAAGAGAAAAGATAAAGAAAATTTAGGTTTTCCTTTGTTTGGTACATCATCTTCTCAAGATTCTCCTATTGATCCAGAATGGGAAGTTAATGTTGGAAGGAGTTTGTTGAAAACTAAATCTAAGTCTAATTTGAAGAATACTGAGTTTGATTCCCATATATTGGAATCTTATTTGCTAGATTCCCTCTGGAGAGATTTACAACAAACTACGAAAGTTGAAACATCTGCCTCTCAAAATACTCCAAAGCCTTCAGTGCCTTTGAACCCGCCTAGACCAATGGCAGCCAGATTTGCTCCCTTGCTGTTTCCTACTTTATTACATGATATTCCTAAGAATTATTCCCAAAGAATTTCCTTGTTTAATGGAGAAAGTGACATAACTGCAAAGCAGGACGTTGCCAAGTTTGAGGATTTCATCGACTTAGAAGAAGTTGATTATCCAGATGTCAAAATGTGGTTATTTGCTCAAATTTTATCAGGAGAGGTAAAGAAATGGTTTAAAGATCTGCCAGATGGGTCTATAATGAATTTTTAGGCTTTCTAGAATGCATTTCTAGATAGGTGGGATGATAAATAGAATCCTCTACAACTCTTGTCTCAGTATAATAGTCTCAAAAAGGGAGGTTTCGAATCTGTCCATGAATTCTCCAGCAGATTCATGAGGGTTTATAATCCCATTCCCGAAGATATAAAACCTTCTATGGCTACTACCAAATTACATTATGTTGGAGCCTTTGACAATGATTTTGCATTCTCATTAAGAGAAAGGAAATCAGCAACCCTTGCTGCAATGTTTATAGATGCTTTGGAAGTAGAAGCAAATATGATGGTGAGTGGAAAAATGAAACATAGAGATATTGATAGGAGGAAAAAGGATGAAAATTTTCCTTCTACTTCTTCCTCTACTAATGATGTCAAATTTGAAATGATGTTGAAAACGATGGAAAAATTAATGGACATATTAACTATGGACAATAGGGGGTTCAACAGAGAAAAAACTAACCCTCAAATCAGGAACCCCAATTTTAGAAGACCAAATCCTCCTGTTATTCCACAAAATAGGTAGAAAGACATAAGAAACCCAAGAAATCATGAAGAACAGCAAATCCAACCACCATTCCCCGAAAATTATGTTGTTGATGAAGAATACCCTACTGAAAATGAAATTCATCTTTTTGGAGAACTGGATTCAGAAATATATCTTACTGAAGAAGAACATAACATGTTTAAACAGGAAGGTGGAAGTGAAGAATTTGAAAGGGAGACAGAGCAGTATCAAAGGGGTTATTTACATGCTATGGATGATGTGCAGAGGATAATCAAATTGAGAAACAGGGAGGTTTTTATAAATAAAGGGAAGGAAAATCCAAATCATCCTTCCACGAGTTCCCTAAATGTAGAAAAGGGAAAAGAAGTGCAAAAAGAGTCTCTTGTAAATAAAGAAGCTGAAAATGAGGTACAAAGGGACAAAAGAATGAAGCAAGTGGCCCCAATTGATGTAGAAAGGGTTGGTCCCAGTTTTAACTTGCAAAATGAGCTTTCAAAGTTACAAATTTATGTTCCATTTAATGAGTTGTTGAGAAATAGTGAATATAGAGACACTATAACAAGAATGGTCAAAGGTCAAGGGGAATCGCAATCCGATATTTTAGAGTTGAATGACGATAATCCTGCTATTTCTTTTGGGTCAAAGGTTAAAAATTTAGAAAATGAAGAGGTCCCTCCTTTCTATTTGAGTTTGAATGTGCATGATATGGTGGTCCATAATTCTATGTTAGAGTCAGGAGCATCACATAATTTAATGCCGAAGGGTGTTGTTGAAAGTTTGGGACTAGAAGTGACAAGGCCTTATAAAGATTTGTATTCTTTTGACTCTAAAAGAGTAAAATGCCTTGGTTTGATCAAAGATATGGTAGTGACTCTGAACAAGTTTCCATCTAAAGCTATAGTCATGGATGTGGTAGTAGCAAACATTCCACCTTAATTTGGGGTATTGTTGTCAAGATCTTGGACTTCGAAGTTAAAAGGTAGTTTACAAATGGATATGTCATATGCTGCTATTCCTATTCAAGATGGGAGCATAAGGTTATATAGTGAAAAAAGAACTTCTTATGTAGTGAGCAGTCAAGATAAACCTGAAATTCATCATATATATGCTGTTGATACTGATTTGGGGTCTTCCATTTTCTTCAATGATACTGTCCCATATGATCTAGGAGCCACATTACAGGAGAAGTATGAAGAAGACAAAAAATAAGAGATGAAGAAACAAGATGCTTTGGAGGCAAAACAAAAAGGGAAGGTTTATGGATTATGTATTTTGATGGATCTACTGCAAAACTGGGTGCTGGAGCCGGTGTGTATATAATTTCTCCTATTAGGGATTTCAGAGCTTTATCATATAAATTAAAATTTGAATGCACAAATAACGTAGTATAATATGAAGCTTTATTACTGGGGTTACATGCTTTGAAAGATTTGGGAGTGCAAAGGATAAAAGTTTTTGGAGATGCAGAATTGGTGATAAACCAAGTGAACGACAGTTATCAGACCAAGCATCCCCGGATGAGGGCTTATAGGAATGAAGTGGGGATATGATTAGTAAATTTTTCACAGAGCACATGATTCAAGTGGTTTCCAGGCATGAAAATATGGTGGCAGATTCTTTGGCAGTAGCTGCTAGAAATTTCAAAACCCCTATTGCTGGTCAGAAAGAATATCAAGTAAACATTGTGAACAGACCATCTATTCCTGACAATTCCAAATATTGGCAGGTATTTGAAGACGACATGCAGATCAGAAGGTTTTTGGAATTATCAGGAGAATTTGTAAATACTCATATTGACACCAAAAATGATGATGGTGAGAACTTTCAAGATGATGAAGAACTTGACAAAGAAAAGGAAGGCGTAGAAAAGTTGAAGGGAACCTTAGGGGGTAAGGATATTATCTAATTAAAAAATAATTTCATACCAAGGGGTTTGGTTCCCTTAGAATTTTTTTTTGATCAGAATGATGTGGCTAAGAACCCTAAGGTAAAACCTGTTGAGAATGCTGTTGAAGATAGGAATATTGGCACTGAAGAGAATCCTAATATTATAAAGGTATCCAAGAAATTGCCTGAAAAAGAAAAATAAGAATATGTGAATTTAATGAAAAAGTATACAGATGTCTTTGCTTGGAGTTATGAATACCTTAAGGAATATGATACCTCTATCATACAGCATACTATTCCTATAAAGATTGGGGAGAAACCTTTCAAATATAAGCTCAGAAGGATAAATCCTAAGCTGCTTCCCATCATTGAGAAGGAAATTAAAAAAATGTTTGATGCCAAGATCATTGTAACTTTAAGATTTTCAAAGTGGGTTGCAAACCCGGTTCCTGTTAGAAAGAAAAATGGAGAAATAAGATTATGTATAGATTTCCAGAATTTAAACAAAGTTTCTATGAAGGATAATTATCCTTTACCAAAAATGGACCATATATTGCAAACATTAGTTGGAGCTGAGAGAATTTCAATGTTGGACGGTTTTTCTGGCTATAATCAGATCAAGGCATTACCTGGAGATCAAGAGAAAACTGCATTTACTACACCTTGGGGCACCTTTATGTATGCAAAGATTCCTTTCGGCCTAATGAATGCAGGAGCTACTTTCCAGCGAGCTATGGACATTGCTTTTGCAGGAGAAATTGGGAATTTTGTGGTAATCTACATGGATGATATTACAGTCTATTCAAAATATGACAGAGAATATTTCCATCATCTCGAGAAGGTTTTCATGAAGTGTAGACAGTTTGGTATATAATTGAATCCTAAGAAATCCAATTTTGCATTAGAAGAAGGAAAGTTGTTGGGCCATATAATATCCAAGGATGGAATAAAAATTGATCCTGAAAGGGTGAGTGCAATTTTGAAAGTAGGAGAACCTAGGAGTAAGAAGGAAATACAGTCATTCTTGGGGAAGGTGAATTTTTTAAGAAGGTTTGTCCCAAGCTTTGTTGAGATCCTAATGAATATCACAAATATGTTCAAGAAGGTTCATGAGGTGAAATGGAATGTTGAAGCTAGAAAGTCTTTTTGGGAAATAAAAAAAGCAATATAAGAGGCTCCTGTGTTGGTGAGTCTAGATTTTACAAAAGAATTTTTAGTATTTTCATATGCTTCAGAATATACTATAGCAGCAGTTTTATTGCAGAAGAATAATGAGAACTTGGAACAGCCCATAGCATTTTTCAGCAAGATGTTGAGGGATGGGGAATTAAAATATGACATCATGGAGAAGCAAGCATATGCTTTATTCAAAGCATTGAAGGATTTCAGAGTATATATTTTGCATTCACATGTAATTGCACATGTTCCAATGGCTGCAGTAAAAGGAATCTTGACACAACCTGATCCAGAAGGCAGAAGGGCAAAATGGATAGCTACATTACTGGAGTACGACATAGAGATAAAGCCTACTAAGCTGGTCAAGGGACAAGGATTAGCAAATATGATGGCTAATTCAAACTATGAGGCTTTACAAATCAATTTCCTATCTCACCGGGTTAATCAGTTGGATACAGAAGTGGAAGTAGTGGCTGATTTTGTGGCATCTCCATGGTATTCTGATATTGTTTACGTCCTTCAAAATTTACAAGCACTAGAAGGATTGAGTAAGTCAAGGGTGAGATCCATAAAATTGAAAGCAACCAAATATTGTATTATAAATAAATATCTTTGTTGGAAAGACCCCGGAGGAATATTACTAAACTGTCTTTTAGAAAATCAAGCTCAACAAACAACCAAAGGATTTCATAAGGAAGATTGTGGAGGACATCATTCTTGGAAGATGACTGCAAACAAAATTTTAAGAGCAGGTTATTATTGGCCAACATTATTTTTAGATGTTTACAAAGAAACCAGTAGGTGTCATCAATGCCAAATTTTTGATGGTAAGAGAAAGGTACTTCCTCTTCCTTTAAACCCAATAACAATAGAAGCTCCTTTCCAATAGTGGGGTTTGGATTTTATTGGCAAGATAAAACCAAATTCATCAGGACAACACAAATGGATTCTTACAGCTACGGATTATTTTACAAAATGGATTGAAGCGATTCCCACCAGAAGAGCCACTGAAGCTATAATCATGGACTTTCTTGAGGAAAACATATTGGCTTGATTTGGATGCCCCAAAATAATAGTAACAGACAATGCAACTGCTTTTAAATCCAAGAAAATGATTGACTTCTGTCACAAATATCATATAAGTCTCAATCATTCTACTGCCTATTATCCGCAGGGAAATGGGTTAGCTGAATATTCTAATAAAAGCCTAGTAAGGATCATTAGGAAGCTTTTGGAAGATAATAAGAAGTCCTGGCACACCAAGCTCAAGTATGCTCTATGGGCTGACATGATTAGTACCAAAAGGTCAATCAGCATGTCTCCGTTCCAGCTGGTGTATGGAACTGAAGTTGTTTTTGCAGCGTCGTTAGGTGTCCCAGTTATGAGATATTTCTAGGATCAGTAGGAAGAACCAAATCACATGCAAAGGAGGATAAATCAGATTATTGAGTTGGAAGAGTGAAGGAATAAGGCTTATGACAAGGTGCAGTTACATCAAGAAAAAATGAAAAATACTTTTGATAGAAGAATCAAAGAAGAGACGTTTCAGATTGATGATTTGGTTTTGAAGTGGGATGCTCCTAAAGAAGACAAACATGGGAAATTTGATCATATGTGGGTAGGTCTTTATGTTGTTGCTGGATATAGAGGACAAAATGCATTTCTGCTAGAATATCCTAATGGGGTTCCTCTAGAAAGTAACCTTGTAAATGGAAGGTATCTGAAACATTACCTATCCTAAGGAGGAGGGTAAAACTTGTATTATAGTCTGTAAATATTTATTTTCTATACAAGTCGACATGGGTGGTAGTTCAAGTGTGTTTGAAGCCCGCGGTGAAGGCCCTAAAAATCAGGAGGCATGCCATTCCTTTTGAAAAATAAAAAATAAAAATGTATATTTACGAAAAACAAAAGATAATTTTTTCGGAAGTTACTATGAAAGATTAAAGATAGGCACTTGGTCTACTAGTTCTTTGATACCTTGCAGGGAGGATATCATCCCCATATGGAGCCAGTTGTTAACAACCCTACCTGGCAGAGGCTCGAAGGGACCATGATAAAAAGGAAATAATGGTTGCTTGTCAAACTTTGGTTAAATATCATGATATAAGGGTATGACAAAGGGTGAGTAAGCGATGAATTATTGGGGGATCCTACGGTGTAGAGAAAGGAGACGGAGATCAAAGGATTATTACAGGTCTGCTTCATAAAGATACGAGAAAGATAACGATATACGGGTGTTCGACGAGACGTGAAGATCAACGGTCGCTGATCCGACCCGATAAGATCTATGGTCATTGTGAACTCCGCCCTGTAGACTTGCACGTTTGATAAAACAAAGGAGCTCGGTGGAATATGGTACGTGTTGCTCCATTCGACGGCTAGGAAATAAAGGAGAAATATATCAATGGTTGTTGATGGATCCAGAGTAGGAAGTTGCACGGTGGTTGGAGACAAAAGGTGGTAGCAAAATGCAAACCACAGTACATGCGGCAACTCATGGTGCATTCGACGGACAAAAGCGATTTGGCAGAAACCACTAAAGGGGGTCTCCAGAGTGGGGTATTATATAAACAAAGTTGACTTGTTCAAAAGTTATTTTTTGTTGGCGCCGAATGAATGAAAAGGGCCTGTGTGCTTGCCAACCTCAACAGTCAATCTCAAATACACGCAGTCACACTAACAAGTAAGTCCTGGATGCTCGAAATTCATCCACCTAATCACCGTTGTTGTCTGAATTATGGACAAAGGAAAAGATTTGCAAGGGTTTAGTCGTATTTTGGATGATAAAGAAGAATACCTGGTCGACAGAGATAGAGGAGTGTCTAACCATTTTTTTGTCTGTGGGAAGTGTATCAGTTAGCAAAGAGAGGTTATGGCAGTACAATTCGTAGGGTAATGATATCCTTAATGCTTGTAAATCATTTTTATATTATTTTGCTGTTGAGCAAACCCTACATTTTCCTGAGTTCGCAGAGTGGTGCGTAGTTAATTATTCTTCTTCTCAGAGAGTTATTGTCAGTCAGTCCATGTCTAAGATCCTGTGTAAAATTGATGCCAAGGTAATCTGTGAAAACCTGAACTTGCCTGAGGACTACCCTGATAGTCGTGAACCTCTAAATGAATCTGTTTTAGCCGAGGTGTATAAAAATTGTGAAACTAAGGTCCGTTGTAAATTCTTGTCAAATATCCTTAAAAATGGTCAATCACTAGACGGTCTTTTTCTTCCCTATCCTGTTCACATTTTCAAAGATGAAGTTCAATTAGTTGTGTCCTTAATCTGTCAAGTCTTGGGTCTAGATGATGATTGTCATATAAATGAAGTCATCTTAGGTTTTCTATTAAAAATCAGTTCTTTGAGTTCCAAGTCTCAGTCAGTTCATGTACTCAGTTTAGACGAGTAATTAGCAGAAGCTATACATCTTCAATTGAGTGACTTTCCAAAGGTCAGATTCTTCAAGTTTCAGACTTATTTACTGAACATGTTGCTGTGTTCGAACGTCATCGAGTTGCATTTTTTGAGTACCATGTTCTCTATAGATTTGCCCGTGCAAATAAACATGTTTGAATTTTCCAATTCTATCATGTCAAAAATATACAAGATGTTATTTGATGAAGTGCTGCCCCGGGTATTAGAAGAGATGAAATGCATGATGCAATCCACACCTGAGGATAGAGTCTAAGATTAGTTTCTATATAAGGATTCCACAGTTTTGAGAATATATGGTTTTACTGGAGAACCATATAAGTTACCTACTTTCCTTACCCCCATAATTTTTTCATTAGAGTTTATGAGACAAAGATTGCGTTCAGAAGAAGAACACTTTGGGACCTTTAAGAAATCTTCAAATATCAAGTTCCCTCTCAAAGTTGGTTCTTTTATTTTCAAAAATAAAGGTGCTCTGGTGTTTATAGAAAAATTGTTGGAAAGTATGGAATTTCAAAAGGAGCAAAGGGTAAATTATGATCCCCATCATATAATTTCCCTGAGAAAGCAGGAAAACAAAAACAAGCCTTTTGACCATCAAGTTGTTCAAAGCTTGAGCTAGACAGCCAATTTGTTTCATTTTATGGAAATTCCAAGATCTGATGAAAGTGCAAGTATTATACCAGTTGTAGTATCTCAAATGACAGATGGTCCTTATATTGTAGCTAAAAGAAGTCTTTTTGAAGTTGAAAGCATGGAAGTGGATGAGGATGGATCACACAAAAAGGACAAATTGTTTGAAGATGGTGGAGTTTCAAGTGAAGAGATTTCAGACGATTTAAAAAGAGTTGCTTTAGTTCCAACAAAATCTGTACAGGTGAATCAGTTTTCTTTTAAAGGTGTAGATAATTCAGAATCAAGCCCAGTTTTCAAATCCAAAGAGGAGCTCATGGCCAGTTATGTGGAGAAGTGAAAGCAATCCCTAGAAGAGACAAGGAATCTACTCCCACGAGTAAAGAGTTTAAATAGTCCAAAAACTTCCTTGATTTCTACCAGAGACACAGAAAGAAATAATTTTAAATTGGCCATAGTAAGTGATAAGAAGATGTCAGAAATGGAAGTAAGATTGGACAAGATTAGTGTACCAGACAAAATACAGTTACATAAGTAAGCAGGTGACATTATTTATTCAGATTTATTGCATGCTACGATGAGGGTTAATAAGTTACAAATTTTGGTAGACAAGTTAGAGGTTCAGTTAAAACATGAGAAAGTTGAAAATAAGGCTAATGCTATTCAAATTAAAAAGCTACAAGCAGACATTATCAGCTTAGGAAATGAAAGAGATAACAACCAGGCAATCAAACGACTTTTGAAAGAAAAGGACAACGCCTGGGCCTGGTTTTGAAGAAAAGGTTGAAAATCCCAAGCACTGAATATGTTCAATCATCCGAATTATTATCATTACAAGAAGAGAAAGACAAAATTCACCTGGAGATGATGGAGCATAAAGGAAGAGCTGTCAAATTACAAGAGGAAAAAGACAAATGGGAAACAGAACGGAATGAGCTAATAGCCCAAATATCCCTGCTGAAAAAGGACCAAATCGATGAAAAAGAGATTATGGAGGAGTTGATGAGCCAAACTCCCACTGATGAAGACCTGTCCATTATGAATATTGAGAAACCATTAAACAATTTTTCTACAGATGACTTACTAGTGCCTATGTCCCAGGTCAGCTTGAAGGATGAAGAAATAAGAGAATTAAAGGTGGAAAATGAAAAAGTCAAATTCGAGCTGGCCAAATTTACTGAAAATAAAAATAAAATATTGCAAGATAGAAATAAGCTACAAAACAAATTTAATGAATTAAAGGAAAGAAACATCAGGAAGGGTCCTCTCCAGGGAGCAAAGCACATAATTTGGGATACATTATCCATAGAAATTACTAAATTCAGGCACTATTTAAATTTTATTGATGATTAAAGCATATTGATCAATCTGGCCAATCAGAGACTGAAGTTAGTAAATGAAACTATGGAGAGGAAACCCCTTGCCATAGCCCAGAATGCATTAAACTTCTTAAATTCATTAACATACCAAAAGTTGCATGATATAGGCGTAAAGGACAGGATAGAAATGGTATCATGGGACAACAAGTTTATCCATAAGCATCATCTAATGAAGGCAGTCCAGGACAAAGCTGATGAAATGGTCTCATAGGTTAATGAATTCAAACAGGCTTTCAAAAAACTATTTGAAGACGAGCTTCCTTCCTTTTGGGATGAAGAGGGACGGATGTTTTCTCAAGAGCACTATCACAACCTGTTGGTACAAAGCCACATGGATCATTCCAAATTTGACAATTTGGAAAAGGGGCTGACAGGGAAAGTTATCATGGACAAGCTGACGAAAGATTTTGAGATACTACAGAAATTCCTATTCATCAGGGGAAAGTTTCCTAAGGTGTCCTATGAATCCTACATGGAGCTGGAGGTGTCCATTCGCGAGATGATTGAATATGATATTCCAAGTGCGTAGCAATGGAGAGCCATAGAAAGATTCGGAAAAACAAAATTTATCCTTCATTCATGAAGACAGGTGTTGTGCGCTGAGGAGATGCTTGGACGAGGCCATGTTACCGAGTTGATTTTAAATTAATGATCTGTTAGGATCGAAGCTAGTAGTTTATTCCTAGGAGTTAGGAATATAGTTACAAGACTTTGATTAAGCAGGTTATTCAGTTATAAATCTTATTGGAAGATGAAATAATTTTATGTATATAAGTGCATCTATTTTATATGATGGGGGTTGGAACCCATCTTGTTGTTGATTGTTACTTCTGAAGACATATATTTTTGAATAACAAAGTGAATGCATAAGATTTATCAGATATTCCTGCATCATTTACATTGCAGTCCATATTTCCCTTTTTTTTGTGATTGTTTTTCCAGTGTAACACTTCATTCTGTTTTTCTTCATATCTGAAGCGTAGTGATGAATGGTTAGAATTCATATTGTTTATGCTCTGATGATTGTTTAAGATATTTTATGAATGTTTCTACTAAAGTTAATATAGAATTCCTCTTTGATGCTCTGTATTAATGGACTGTTCCTTGTTTCTTCTGTCCCACCTGAACTAAATGAATGACTGTGATGGAATGGTTATCTTTCCTTTGACAAAATCTCATGCATATGTATTTGTGATATCTTTATGTATATGTGACTCCATTTCCCAATGGTTACTCATTTTTTCAACCTTTTATACAATTTTTAAATGTTTGAATTATATCTGGCCTTGTTGAATATGTATTTAAGAAATCCCTCTCTGGGAAGAAAAGCCAGTTTCTTTCTAAAAGTGGTTTTGCTGTTACCTTGGAATTTACCTTTCACAACCTGGGTACATTCTGAGTGTTAACACTGCTCACCACTTAAAATTTCACTGATCTCAAAACCCACTTCCTCCTTGCAAGTTGTATTCCCAAAATTAACCTTCTCCATGGATTTGTTTCCATGTCAAATCACCACCATTGAAACATGCCGTATTTAAATGATTTCGCAAATTGGAAAATTTAATTTTTCCTTTCAACTTCACATCATGAAATTGACCTGAGCCATAGATCTCTTCCACTTGCTGG
Source organism: Pseudotsuga menziesii (assembly GCA_001517045.1). Taxonomy (NCBI): domain Eukaryota; kingdom Viridiplantae; phylum Streptophyta; class Pinopsida; order Pinales; family Pinaceae; genus Pseudotsuga; species Pseudotsuga menziesii. The sequence goes on from LPNX010099482.1 coordinate 561,932, forward strand.
TTTGACCATCCATCCCATCCATTGTTTTAAATCATTTCGCAATTCCGAAATTTTAACTAACCCATGCTTGTTCTTGTAGCTGAATAAATGTGACTCGATGGATGATTTTAGGCATTTGTTTGAACCGTTGACCCCAGTTGATTTGCAGAATTTTAAACATAAACCTTCAGTAGAGAACATAGAGTGCTGGCATTGTCACTTCAGAAAATTATGATGGAGATATTCATTATATTTCAAAAACATTTTCTCTCTAAATTTCAATTTGAATCAAAACTTGCTACAAATTTTTCCTGTAGATGTTATCATGTGACTAACAAATGTATGCATTAACAAAATTTCTTAACTTCAATTGTAATTGCTGGTCATTGCATGATGGATAGATCTGCTTATTCTGTGCACATGTTAAAATATAATCAATCTCAATCAGCATAAAAAACTCAACCTCCTTCATCTCATTTCTAGGTATGCCAAGCATTAGATTTGTACAAACCAATCAAACTGGAAGTGCATGAACTATTTGGTGCATTCAAAGGAATACCAGACTTTGCATCTTCAACTAATGATATTACCAATTTCTCTGTCTCTGGAAATGAAAATATTATTTAGTGCTAATTTCTTCAATTTATTTATTGCAGAAATTTTACTTTAATTAATCTCCACATATAACTAATTATATTCTCTCCACCAATATGCGTTGATGCAAATAATTCTCACGCTTTTATATTTTGCTTCCTTTTGATGAGGGAATTATCCCACATGCAAGGGAACACTCACCTGTAAACTATTTATAAACACCAATCATTTCAAATTATACCAAGGAATAATGTGTGTATTAGTCTTGGAGAGCTCGGTGCTTGGACTTTGGTGGAAAGATTTGCTTGGTGTGTATGTTGAGCAGTCTTGTGCCAAAACTTTTGTGAAATCCCCGCCAAATTTACATTAAAACCCAAAATTATTTCATTCATAAAATTCTTTTCCTTTTGCTCAAAGCTTCTAACCTTTTTCTCGTGCCCCCTCGGAATTTTTATAAATTGTTTTAATGAGGAATGTTTGAAAACCATTTGATCCTCAAGAGAAACTCATAATTTTAAAGCAATGAGGCTTACTGCAGCAAAACTAAAATGGTGCTAACATCACCCATCTCCACCAAATTTTTGCACTCATGACTTTATTGTTGTCAAGAGAGTCTCTAAGCCCCAATCCCCCCACAGCTTTCGGGGTGCAAATGGTTTGCTAGTCAACAAGAGGCCATTTTATGTTACCTTCCGTTCCTCCCCATGGGAATTTCCTATGAATGTTCATGATTTTCTTAATGATGGATTTTGGAGCTACTAGCACTGAGAAGAGATTAATGGGCATAGCTTGAAGAACAGATTTTACCAGGATTGGTCTACTCAGGAAATTGAGGGCTTTGAAAGTACAGAGATTGAGCTTTTTGTTAATTTTGTCTACCAGTTCTTTCTAGGATATTTGTTTGATAGTCGATTCTGCCATAGGTGCTCAGAAATAAATTGAGGGGAGGCTACCTTCCGAGAACTCCAATATTCTGAGAATATTTCTCTTGGTGATCCTCGAAGTACTGAAGAAGCAGGTCTGGGATTTTTCCTTGTTGATTTCTAGGCCGCTAGCTTCCAGAAAGGTGTTCAAACATCCTTTAATTCCCCTGGCTTCATGCACCGAGGAGGGGCCCATCAGCATGTTATTGTCCACAAACTGTTGATGGGTCTATGGGTCCATCCTGGCTATTAGGGATAATCCTTGAATTCTGTTCATTGCTCTCCTATTCTTGAGCATCCTTCCTAGACCTTTCGCTGCAATAATGAAGAGGAAAGGAGATAGGGGATCCCCCTGTCTAATACCTTGAGATGCATTCAAGGGACTCGAGGGGGTTCCATTAACCAAGATTGAGAAAAATGCAGAGGATACCATATTCATGATCCAGTTATTCCATTCCTCCGCAAAACCAAAATCTTTTAGAATACCTGCCAAGAATTGCCAATTCAATTTATCATAAGCTTTGGAGAGGTCTAGTTTCAATAGCATACCTGGAGTTCTCGTAGCTTTGAGGGAATGGATAGTTTCATGGACCAGAATAATGCCATTCAGGATTTGTATTCCTTCCACAAACCCTACTTGTTCCAGAGAAATAATAAGAGGTAGGAGAGGTTTAAGATGATTTGCAATTACCTTGGAAATGATTTTGTAGATAACATTACACAAGGCAATTCGTCTTGGTTTGCTTGGGTCCTCTATTCCACTTTATTTTGGAATGAGAGTTAAGAAAGTTGAGTTGAGAGCTCTTAGAACACTCTCAGATTTCCTAGAGTACTCCACCAAGGCCCAAATTTCTTTTTTTAGCCAATCCCAGCCATCATGGAAGAATTTTGTGGTAAAACCATCCGGTCATGGTGCTTTATATTTAGCCATTTTTTTTACATCATTCTCTACCTCCACCATCTCGATGGATTTTCCAAGTATTTGATTATGGTATTCCATGATAATCTTGGGTATGTGACTTAACACTTCTCTTTGGGCTTCCTCCCTATCTCTATTCCGTTCCTCTAGGAGCTTGGCGAAATAAGAGTTCAGGGTGGTCTTCAGCAATTCTTGGGATTTGACTATGCTTCCATCCTCCTTCTTAAGTCTATCCATCCGGTTCCCCTGTCTATGTTCAATGGCCGCATTGTGGAAAAAATTGGTATTATGTTCTCCTTCCTGGAGCCATTTAATTCTAGACTTTTGGTTCCAGTAGACTTCCTCTTGTTGATCTCTGAGATTGAAGTCTTGCAACAGGGCCTTTTCCTGAAGCCTCAGTTCATCAAAGTAACCACTGATCATTACTTGAGATTGGTGTTCCTTAATTTTGATCTCTAAGGTCTGTTTCTCATGGAAAATATTGCTGAAAGACTCCTTATTCCATTTCTTGATGTGGCCTTTAAGGAGTTTAAGTTTTTGTTGAAATTGATACATATGGGTGCCTTTGATAGGAGGGGAACTCTCCCACCATTCCTTGAGTTTCTCATGGAAGCCCAGTTGGAGAAGCCAGAATTTATCAAATCTAAATGGTCTGCGAGGGTTGACTCTGACATTTTCCCATTCCATACTTATAGGCCAGTGATCTGACCCTGTCGCTGGCATAACCACCGCTTTGAGGTTACCACTAGCCATCATGACCGATTCAAAAAGTAGGAATCTATCAAGCCTGTATGCTATCCCTCTGTCACCCATTTGCTTGTTGTTCCAGGTGAAAATTCCATTGGAATTTATGACATCAATCAGATCGAGATCATTAATAGTTATTAAAGAGAGTACTAGCAACGTTTAGGTTCCGAATACCTCATTTTTTTTGTCAAGGTTCCTGATCAGGTTAAAGTCACCTCCTATAATCCAGGATTTGTCCTTAACTGGGGCTTTTAAGTCAGAGATCGACTCCAGAAATGCAAATTTCTGTTTATCCCTCGGAGGACCATAAACATTGGAAATGACTCCTCTTATTCTAGTACCAATGATGTGGAAATCAGTTGTGAGAGTGCATGGGGTAGCAAGGAAGCCAGATAAATGCACCTCACGAGGGTTCCAAAGGATTCCCAGACTGCCTTCTGCCCCTCTGGCGTCAACTACAACCGATTCACACCCCTTCGACACTTTTCGAGCTATACATCCAAGTTCTTCTCCCGAGCATTTTGTTTCCTGTAGGAAGACTATCCCTGATTTGTCTCTTTCAATCCTTCTTTTAAGAAGATGATTTTTAAGAGTGCTCTTACAGCCTCTGATGTTCCATGTTGTAATCTGCATCAAGAAGGGATTAATTAGAGGGAGATAGGGCTACATATATTGTTGGATACTTCCCTGAAGCCACCAATTGTTCCCCTATTGCTCTAATTTGTTGGACATTGCTAGGTATTCCCCTTTTATCTTTCTTCAGATTTTTCTTACCTTCAGTAACTTTGAGGTATTCAACAACTACCCCTAGGGAGCTTGAGTTTTTATCTTGAATAATGGCTTTCTCCAAAAGGGAAACCTGCTAAGGGGGGATCAAGGCTGGGTATTTATCTGAACAAGACGCTTCCATTCTGTCAAGATATAGGTCACCTATTTCCATGTCTTCTAATTCGACTTCCATTGTTCCTGAAATTTCCTTGGTTTCCTTTGGTTGGCTCTAGATAAGGGGCTCCGGGTTGGTTTTCTTAGTGCTAGGATTTTCTTTTGGGGTTGTATTCTTACCAGTTCCTTGGTTTTCTTTGTCCTATTCCTCTTGTTCTTCTTCTTGGATTTTATCCTCCACCGTGTCTACCTATGTGTCGGCTATGCCTTTTGTCTGATCTTTCTGGAGTGTCTCGAACCAGTTCTGGGTCTGCACTCTTTTGTTTACTTCCGGACCTGAGATCTTCCTCTATTGCCGCTTTTTGTTTTGAATTTTGGTGAACCCCTCTGCATCCTGAATTTCTTGATCTTTTATTTTGGGGATAGTCTCTGAATAGGTGCCCATGTCCGTGGCATCTTCTACAGTGAAAAGGGATCTGTTCGTTATCTATGGCTTGAAACCATTCCTCATCTTCCTAGGTTAATTCTATTCCATCCAGCAAATATCTAGAAATGTAAAGGTAGATACATATTTTGGCATACAATATGTATTTCCTCTGTTTCATTTGCTCTGATACTTTGATAAAGTTCCCCAAAGTGTTTCCTATGTCCATCAAGATTTATTCCTTCCAGTATTCTTTTGGGAGGGAATACATTATTATCCATACATGTGCTATCATAAAATTTTCCTTGTTAGGGTCAAATATCTCTTTCCATGGCCTTAAAAAGAGGCCCGCCGAATTATAGAAGTAGGGACCATTCTCGAATATTTTCGTTCTGTCCTCTTCATTGAAGAAAATAATAGTGAAGAACCCTTTAGCTCCTAGTTGAAGATCAAAGTGTCCTTGAGGTTTCCACGTTGAGTTGATCCACCAGACCAAGGTCTTTTCTGTGGGCCAGATCCCCACAAATTTTCCTATGAGCACCCTCTCTTTCATGTATTGGATGTCCTCCCTGACTCTTTCAGATTTGTTTTGCAGTATTGGAACAGTCTTGGATTTTGGACACATTGTCTTGTCCTTATTGTACCCTGATTATTTGTTTATTCCTTTCTAGTTCTGCTGCAACCTTCCCCATCTTTGGGCATAATCTAGGCATTGATTACTCCTTTTCCTTTGTCATTTTATTTTCCCAAGATAACTAAATCTGCCTCTACTGTTTTATTCCTTCCATGATCCCTCTCCCCCCAAGGAGGAGTAGGAACCATCTTGAAAGGTTTTTGTTGGACTATCACCGCCTTGTGTGCCCACCATGAAACCTACCTCCTACAACCTCTAGCCCCTACCTTTCAAGGTTTCTGTCGCTCATCCCCCAACACACATCTCCCAAGATCTTTGATCTCGACCATTGACATCAAGGATTTGGTTGTAGCTTTATTTTTTCATATTTTAATACAAAAGTTTTTCCCTTTCCCTTATATGATTTATGTTAATCTTAATAATTTATTATTAGATTCCTTGATCACTAATATAGATTTTTTATTTATCTTGTTACTCTCATTGTAACACCCCAATTTTGACCGCGTTTCATTAAATGTACATGATGTATATATTGTAATGAATCGTGGTGTGGAGCTAAAGGCAAAAGCCCCACAATCGATTTAGTTGTGTTATGTTTCAGCAAACAGAATCGTTGCCGATGGTCTATCGTGGTACACGACATATATTAAGTTTTGTCATCATGTAAATATGCATCTTTAATTAAATGAACCTAACCAGCTATGTCAATGCAACCATATTGAAAAGGGCATGATTATCCCAAGGATAGGGGGGGGGGGNGGCAGGACTGTCAATCCTTGCCTACACACCCACTCCACCAGCAGACTTTCTATCTTCATGTAGGCAAGAAAATGGGGGGGATTCATTCCATTCTTGCTCATCCTCATGCACCGATTGGGATTCACTATCATTTTTCCTCACGCAGGGAGACAACCACCATACTCCATTGTCTTGCTCATTCTCACGCACAAGATTTTTCCTAGTTTTGACTCATGTAGTGAGCTAGGAGCCGTGTTCTATCATCCATGATTTCCCTATGAAGGGCCATTCATGTTTTTCAGCTATGTGTATGTCTTCCTTACCAATTGTGGCTTGTGTATATGTTATCCTCTGCCCAGCTGAGAACCTAGATTTTCTTTCCATCTTCGGACTGTGTAAGTTTCACCCGTGACTTCATTGTTCAGAATGGGCCGTTGTTTTCCCCACGTTTGTTGCCCGTGTTTGATGTTGCATTTTGGGGGCTACTGTAGGTTGCTTGGGAGTCGTTTTGGCCATGATAGGGCCAAGAATGAATCAGGAGTTATTTTCCCTGTCTAAGCTATAACTGCTGATGTAATGGTTGGTCTTCAGACTAGGTTGGGAGCAGGGATGGGGGCTTGGTTTGATTTATAAACCTAGTGTGCTTGGAAACCACATAGATAGAGCTATATGGTTGGATTTCTTCTCCATAACCCCTGAATAGCACTGGAAGGGAAGTCAAGGCCCGAGGGACAATGTAGCAGAGAAGGGACTGATTCCTTGTGTTGGGTGTTTGTGGGTGTCTAAGAAGTCAGGCTAGTTGTGGTGTAGGTGTTCCTAGCTCTGTAATGGGCTCACTAGCTTATCATTTAGACTTTCCAAGCTCCTTGATGGCCTGATAAACCTGACCATGTTGGCTTCACTGTCTTTTTGATGGCCTGATAAACCCAACTATGTTGGCTTGGCTGTGTTTTGTGTATCCTTGGCTATGTGTAATCCTGGTTGTTCCTTATTCCTTGGGGAATCATGCCCAACTCAGGGGTGGCAGCATTGCTGAGAGATTTAGGAGCATGCTATCCTATGGTTGGGTGGAACGTTGCAGCGACGTAGCTAGTTGCGGGATGAGTTCTTTATGGGATAAGTAATCTTTACCATTTCATCTCTGTATTTATATTTATTGTTTAATTAATATGATGAACATGTTGAATTCTTGTATGAACATGTGTTTGATTCTGCTGTATGATAAATAATCATGAATGCATGTTCTAGTTCAAAGCATTTTATTTCAGCATTTTATGTACATACATGTTCATGGGGCGGTTTCCCGGATGGTTAATGCCATGGTAGCGTCCTCTTCACCGGTCGGAGGGTCGGGGACACTGCATTGTGGTATCAGAGATCATGTTGCAGCATGGGCCTGAATGGAACATGAGGATGCAGCAACAGAGGCAGGATTGCCTTCTTCCTAGCAGAGGTCAGAAATTGATGATAGAAAATTTCTTGAAAATTTTGTTGAAAAATTTGTCTAAGTGCCTGAACTGTCGGCCCATCGGAAGACTAAGTGGGAAGCTCCTCCGATGTAGTGGAGAGCTAGGCAGACGATCACCCAAAGGAGGTAGAACTTGTAAATTTTCTCTAAGTGATCGTCGACCATCGGCGAAAGTTAGTGGAAGCTGGAGCCACTGAAGACCGCCGAAACATTGACCCTTTTTAGTTGAAGGACCATCTGAAAAAGGCCATCAGCAATTAGTGATGGTTAGCTGTTTGGATCGGCAAAAGTTAGTTGTTTGTGTGCCCGTTGTTGCAGATACCTAAGAGCCTATGCATCCGATGGACAATGCATCTGACTGCCGATGTCAAAATAATTAGTACTTCTGATTTCTGATATGCCACCATTGAAAAACCTTAGTTGTTGAAGTCATCGACATGGCGGACCCTTCAATTTTGAGTCACTAAAACATAGTGATCAATTGCTTTGATCCGTCAACAGGGTTATGTTCACAGAAAACATAGAGAGTTCACGTGCCCACCATTGTGGCTACCCATGGAACTAGCCTCCCGATGAGTAGAGGATCTGATCGCCGACGCGGTAGTGCTTAGTCGATCCAATCGTCAATAAAGATCAGAAGCCTAGATGACTACGGATCCGACACACTGGAGAAAAGTAGGAAAAAATATCACTAATGAAAAACGAAGGAAGTTAGTTGTGCTGACCGCTGAAATGTCGGAATGTTAGTTGGGATGAGACCTGATCCTGTACAAGGAAATTTTGAGTTTTTCAGTGGGATTTCTTAGCAAATTTCAACTCTTTTTCAGCGGGATTTTCAACGGTTTTTCAGTGGATTTTCAGGGCTGAAAAGGAGAAAGTGGCTGTGATCTTATGTGCCACAAGGGGGCAGGCCCCCTTGACCCCCGTCGTACCCCTCAGACAGACATTCTTTGATGAAGAAAATCTTATGTTTGGGAAAATTTGTTATTTTATGATTATTCCATGAGAAGGTAAGTAATTCTGATTTATATCAATGTTATGCATCTAACAGTTGTGTTACTAACACGTTTGCAGAATCATAATCACCTTCAGGAGCAATATTCTAGGTAGTGCAGTTTGGTAATTAAGTTGCAGTTCAGTTATGAGCAATGTTATCAAAACTGGACCGGTGGTCGAACCGGCCGACCTTGGGAACCGGAATCGGACTGGAACTGGAAAAAACCGGGAAACAAACCGGATCAAAAAACTGGTTGAGGAAAAATATATGAGACATTCATATTTTCAAAAAATACATATATATCCATGTGCATCCATGTGAATTCAAACCATTATACACAAATATGTCAAGTTTCTCATGTATATAGCAAGTAAGAGCGTATAAGACCAAAATAACATCGATTGCAAATACATAACTAAAAAAAATACATCAACAAAGAGGTTATAAATGGCCTCTAAAGTCAAAATATAAGCATATGACTGTAGTCTAGAATCTAGAATCTACAATCTAATGATTCTAATCATATATCAGAATTATCTGAGACCTCATGCTCAGACTTAGAGTCATCATCTACATCCTCAACATGAGCATGGCTTTAATCCCCTAGGCCTAAAGGCACTTGTTTAACTGCAACATCAATGTTCGCATCCTCTTGCTATGTAAGAGGGCCCATGTCCATCTGCAATTAAATGTGATTGATATGGAGGGTGGGAGCCTCCTTTTATAACATTAGAAGGGTCGTGGGTCAGTTAAATAGCTCACACGTGGAGCCTACTTTTTATTTTATTGAAAGAATTTGAAATTGAGCTGTTTTTGGGGGTCCTTGGCATTTTTGTACAGAACTGGCCGGTTTTGTACTGAACCGGACGGTTTGGAGAAAACCGGGTGGTTTAGTATGGAACCGGTCGGTTCATCCTTGAAACCGGCCAATTTCGTATGGAACCGGCCAAAAACGGTTTCAGTGCATGATTTGACTCGGTGAAGCTTGTAAACCGGTCCAACCAGGGGTTTTTTTCAAAACCGGTTGGGTTCTGATAACATTGGTTATGAGAACCCATGATGGATATGATGCTTGAGATTCCTATGAGCGTGCATGAGATGCCATGGGAGAAAATGTCCATAATGGAAATGATGACACAGAGTCTAATGGAAGGAGATTCCAAGAGACACCGTAATATGTTGTAGCCACCATGAGAAGCTTGATCAAAGCCCAGGAAGAGGGACATCAGTTGAATGCCGCTATGTTGCAGGGTTTGACAGACTTGCAAAGAAAGATAGACTCTAGACAAGGTACAACAAGACTAGAAGGTAGTAAGAGCAGTACTAGGAGAAGGATAAGGACTTCTAGTGGGTCATCTGACTTCGAAGAATACAACGAGGATTCAAGTTCTTCTCATAAAAGAAAAAGAAAGAGACACCATAGGGATCTCTCTCGGAATGAATTTAAGAAAGCTAAACCTCCAACATTTGATGGTGAGGTAAAGACTAGACAAGAGGCTAAAGCTTGGCTTCTTGGGATAAAGAAGTACTTTCAAGTGCATGATTATTCAGGAAACATGAAGGCAAGAGTTGCCATATTCAATCTGAATGGAAGGGCATCCATTTGGTGGGAACACTTCAAGCAAGTAAAGAGGGTCAGTGAAAGGAGACTTTAGTGGAAACAGTTCAAGAAGTATTTCAAGAAGAAATACCTCTCTGACAGGTATTATGATGACAAGATTAAGGAGTTCCATGAGTTGATATTGGGACAGCAGACTATGGAAGAATATGCAAATACATTTTTGGAGTTGTTGAGGTATGTCTGGTACATCAGAGATGCAAAAGTGAAGGTCTAGCATTTTCTGAGTGGATTACCTTAGTCTTACAAAGATAGAATTGAGTTTTATGAACCTAGAACTCTTGAAGAAGCAATAAGGAAGGCTAAGTATTGCTATGAGCAAAGAAAAGGTAAGTCGGATTACCATAAGGCATGGAAGGACAAGAAGAATGAGAAGTTTGACCAAAGAAAGAAAGGTTTCAAACCTTCTAACTTCAGGAATCAACAGAAGTAGCCATCCCAATATACGAGTAAACCAGTTGGAGTGATAGGAGAAAAGCCTAAGGATCCACAACATAATAGAGGACCACTTCAATGTTGGAGATGTGGAGGACCCCACATGTGCAAAAAATTTCCACTCAAGAATGAGAGTGCAAGACCATCTTATAACATTCAAGAAACATAAAAAGTGGGTCAAGTAGCAAGGGTAGTCCCTAGGATTTATGCAGCACTGGAGGACTGCCAGGAAGATCACCAGTCAGTTGTGGTTGAAGTTGCAGGTAAGATTGTTGAGCAATCTGTTTCTATTTTGATTGACCCTGGTTCTACGCACAGTTACATTACTCCTAGAGTAGTGGAGATTTGTTCTTTTAAGAAAGTAAAGCATAGGAATTCTTGGTTAGTCCAGCTAGCCACTGGAACTAAGAGAAAGGTCACTGAAGTGGTAGAGAAATGTCCATTGGTCATGAATGGATTGGTTGCTTGTGTAGATCTGAATGTTCTACCTATTGGTTCCTATGATGTTCTCATTGGAATGGATTGGTTAGAAGCTCACAGGGTGAATCTTGACTGTTACAATAACACTTTCAAATGCATGAATGAAGAAGGGAACCTAGTAGTTGTGAAAGGTATTCCAAAGGTGATTTCAGTATGGCAGGTTTCAACAATGCAGTTAAAGAAGTTCTATAGGAAAGGTTGCTAGTTGTATGCAGCTCAGATTTTGGAGGCAACAGACAATGAAAATCCAAGGTTGGAGGACTATCAGGTGTTACAAGAATTCAAGGACATGTTTCCTGATGAGATTCCAGGGCTTCCTCCAAAGAGGGACATTGATTTCACAATTGAACTTGTTCCAGGAGTAGCACCAGTGTCCAAGACACCCTATAGGATGAGTACACTGGAGATGCTAGAGCTGAAGATGCAACTGCAAGAATTGTTGGAAAAGAAGTATATCCGACCGAGTGTGTCTCCTTGGGGAGCACCCGTTTTGTTTGTAAAGAAGAAAGATGGTACACTCAGGTTGTGTATTCATTACAGACAATTGAACAAGGTTACTGTGAAGAATAAATATCCTTTTCCTAGGATTGATGACCTCTTTGATCAAATGAGAGGAGCAAAGGTATTTTCCAAAATTGACTTGAGGTCTGGTTACCATTAGGTGAGAATCAAGGATGAAGACATTCATAAGACAACCTTTAGGAGAAGGTATGGGCATTATGAGTTTGTAGTGGTACCATTTGGTCTCACAAATGCACTAGCTACATTTACGTGCCTTATGAATAGTGTCTTCAGCAGTTATTTGGACAAGTTTGTTCTTGTTTTCCTTGATGACATTCTTGTTTATTCTAAGAATGAGGAAGAATATGAAGAGCATTTGAGGTTGACATTGTAATTGCTCAGGGAGCACTAGTTGTATGCAAAACTAAGCAAGTGTGACTTCTATAGAGATAGAATTTAGTACTTGGGTCACATTATCTCAGGGGAGGGTATATTTGTGGACCCTGAAAAGATTGAAGCCATTATGAATTTTCCTACTCTAAGAAATGTGAGATATGTAAGATATTTTATGGGACTTGCAGGATACTACCGGAGGTTTATTGAGGGATTCTCCAAAGTTGCACATGCCATCACTTCTTTGCAAAAGAAGGGGATAAAGTTTGAATGGATATCGAGGTGTGAAGAAAGCTTCCAGCAGTTGAAGAATCTTCTCACCAGTGCACCGGTATTGAAGGTTGCAGATCTAGAGAAAGATTTTTTTGTATGTACTGATGCTTGCGGACAAGGGCTTGGAGGAGTCCTTATGTAGGACAACCACGTGATATGTTATGAGTCAAGAAAGCTAAAGGAGCATGAGAAGAACTATCCCACTCATGATCTAGAGCTTGCAGCCATAGTACATGCTCTCAAGATGTGGAGGCATTACTTGATGGGTAGAAGATTTGAGCTCAGAATAGACCATTGTGGTCTGAAGTATCTATTTGATTAGCCTACTCCGAATGCTAGGAAAGCAAGATGGCTGGAATTTTTATATGAATTTGATTTTGAAATCAAGCACATAAAAGGGAAAGAGAATAACGTAGCTAATGCACTCATCAAGAAGGTGCAAGAAATGCATGTGGCATCTCTTAGTATTTTCCAATTAGATTTGAGGCAGTAGATTGTTAGTCATGCTACTGGAGATGAATTGTAAGAGCAAGTAAAAGACAAATTACAACAGCAAAGTATTGAGAAGAGGTATGAGGGATATAAATTGGAAGAAGATGGACTTCTCACTTATAAAGGTAGATTTTATACTCCGAATGTAGCAGGTTTGAGGAGAGTTGTTATGGATGAAATCCATCAAGCTCCATATTTTGGTCACCCAGGATATCAGAAGACAATTGCTACAGCTAGAAAGCAGTAATTTTGGCCAGGAATGAAAAGGGATATGGTTGAGTACATTTCAAGGTGTATGAAATGTCAACAGGTAAAGGTTGAGTATCAACACCCTGCAGGTTTGTTGCAGCCTTTGCCAGTTCCAGAATGGAAATGGGAAATTATTTCCATGTATTTTATTACAGGATTGCCGATGACTTGGAGACAACATGATTCCATCATGGTTGTGGTAGACAAGTTGACTAAGGCAGCGCATTTTATACCAGTGAAGTCTATGCATAAGACGGATGACATTGCAAAGATCTTCATGAACGATATTTTCAAATTGCATGGATTGCCTAAGGAAATAGTCTCTGACAGAGATGTCAAGTTCACTTCCAACTTTTGGAAGGGGTTGTTTGCATATTTGGGTACAAAGCTAAACTTCAGCAATGCATACCATCCTTAGACAGATGGGTAGACAAAGAGAGTTAATCAGGTGCTCGAGGATATGCTTCACATGTACATGATGGACAAAACAACCAAGTGGGAAGATTACTTACACTTGGTAGAGTTTGCTTACAACAATGGACAGCATGCATCCTTGGGGACGAGTCCATATGAAGCTTTGTATGGAAGAAGGTGTAGAACACCAGTAACTTGGGATAACCCAGTGAACAGGGTTGTGCTTGGGCCAGAATTTCTCAAGGAAAGGGAGCAAGAGGTTGTAAATATCAGGCAGAATCTAAAAGCAGCACAGGACAGACATAAAAGCTATGCAGATAAGCATAGGGTGAATAGGGAGTTCAGTGTTGGGGATCATGTTTACCTCAGAGAGAGGGAAAAGAAGAGTTCCTTGAATCTTGGAAGTTGTGCCAAGCTATCACCAAGATATTGTGGGCAATTTGAAGTGCTTGAAAGAATAGGGCCAATTGCATAACTTGCATTTCCTGCTAGCACTAGAGCTCATAATGTTTTTCATGTTTCTTTGCTTAAGAGATATGTACATGATCCTAACCATGTGATAATTTGGGATGTGATTCAGGTGGAACCCGAGGGAGAGTTCCAAATCGAGCCAATGCGCATCCTTGACAGCAAGGTCAGAATGCTTCGGAACTGGGCCATAGGTCAGGTAAAGGTGCAATGGGATCACTACAGACCTGAAGAGGCTACATGGGAGCTGGAGGATGCCATGCGGTTGGCACATCCATTTTTGTTCAATTCTACAGAACACTAAGGCGGTACCAGTGTAGCATTTTGTTCCAATTTTGTAAAGCACTGAGGACAATGCTATTGAAGGGGGAGGGGAATGTAACACCCCGGTTTTGACCCCATTGCATTAAATGTACATGATGTATATATTGTAATGAATCATGGTGTGGAGATAAAGGAAAAATCCCCACCATCGATTTAGTTGTGTTATGTTTCGGTGAACAGAATCATTGCCAATGGTCTATCGTGGTACACATCATATATTAAGTTTTGTCATCATGTAAATATGCATCTTTAATTAAATGAAACCAACCAGCTATGTCAATGCAACCATATTGAAAAGGGCATGATTATCCCAAGGATAAGGGGGGAATTGTTAAAACTTGAACCAATGGGAAAAAAAATCCATGTGTCAACCACCCATTCAAAACTGCTGATGTTAGTTGAGGGCAGTTATTTCCGGGAAGTGGTGGGTGGTAGGACTGTCAGTCCTTTTCCACACACCCACTCCACTAGCAAACTTTCTATCTTCATGTAGGTAGGAAAATGGGGGGGATTCATTCCATTCTTGCTGATCCTTATGCGCCAATTGGGATTTTCTATCATTTTTCCTCATGCAGGGAGACAACTGCCATACTCCATTGTCTTGCTCATTCTCACGCACAGGATTTTTCCTGGTTTTGACTCATGCAGTGAATTGGGAGCCGTGTTCTTTCATCCACGATGGCCATTCACGTTTTTCAGCTGTGTGTATGTTTTCCTTACCGATTGTGGCTTGTGTATATGTTATCCTCTGCCCAGCTAAGAACCTGGCTTTTCTTTCCATCTTCAGACTGTGTAAGTTTCGCCGGTGACTTCATTGTTCAGAACAGGCCATTGTTTTCCTGACGTTTGTTAGCTGTGTTTGTTGTTACATTTTGGGGGCTGTTGTAGGTTTCTTGGGAGTTGTTTTGGCCACGATAGGGAGAAGAATGACTCAGGAGTCATTTTCCCTGTCTAAGCTGTAACTGTTGATTGATTGCATCCGTGTAATGGTTGGTCTTCGGACTGGGTTGGGAGCATGGATGGGGGCTTGGTTTGCTTGATAAACCTAGTGTTCTTGGAAACCACACAGATAGAGCTAGAGGGATGGCATTCTTCTCCATAACCCCTGAATAGCACTAGAAGGGAAGTCATGGCCTGAGGGATTGTGTAGCAGAGAAGGGACTGATTCCTTGTGTTGGGTGTGTGTGGGTGTCTTAGAAGTCAGGCTAGTTCTAGTGTAGGTGTTCCCAGCTCTGTAATGGGCTCACCAGCTTAGAATTTATCCCTTCCCATATCCTTGATGGCTTGATAAACCTAACCATGTTGGCTTGGTTGTCTTGTTGATGGCCTAATAAATCCAACTGTGTTGGCTTGGCTGTGTTTTGTGTATGCTTGGCTATGTGTAAGCCTGCTTGTTCCTTATTCCTTGGGGAATCATGCCCAACTCATGGGTGGCAGCATTTCTGAGAGATTTAGGAGCATGCTAGCCTATGGTTGGGTGGAACGTTGCAGTGACGTAGCTGGTTGTGGGATGAGTTCTTTATGAGATAAGTAATCTTGACAATTTCGTGTTTGTATTTATATTTATTGTTTGATTAATATGCTGAACATGTTGAATGATTGTATGAACACGTGTTTTCTTCCGTTGTATGATAAATAATCATGTATGCATGTTCTAGTTCAAATCATTTAGTTTCAGCATTTTATGTACATACATGTTCATGGGGTGGTTTCCTGGATGGTTAATGCCATGGTAGCATCCTCTTCACTGGTAGGAGGGTCAGGGATGCTACACTCATCCTTGTCTTTTTTCTTGTGTTTCTTTGCGGGTATAGTACATCACATCAATATTGGTGAAATGAAGACAAACCTACGGATCTATGGTAAGAGAGTTTTTTAGTCAAGTAGATCAGTTATCTAGGGAAATGGTATTCTACAGTGTATTCTTGTTATGGACTTGTACCATACATGATAGAGGAACAAGTAGTGTCCTCACTGGTTGAAATATTCCTGGAAAACAATAATTATACAATGCTACAATACAATACACAACCGTATTACAATGATTTCCTTTTATAGGGGAATTACCATGGGAAAATACCACAGGTCACCCAATACAATGGTCCTGCAAACTCTTGGACAACAAACATTCCAAACATTTCTTTTGGGGGATTCACCCCAAACCCCCGCCAAGGGCCCGGTAGCCCCCAGACCCCTACTGGGGTATGATGTCCTCCTACACCCCCTTGTCAAGACAAGTTTACTATAAAATTGGGGTACAAACACGAATGAGAAATAATAGATTCGAATCAACAAAATTAGGCTCCACAACCAAGATTTTCATCACTTGACCATAGTCACAATCCCAAGATCCATACCTAGTACATAAAACCTCTTATAGAAACTCATATCTCAATTATATTACAAAGATCCATTCTAGAAGGTATAAAGGCCTTGTTCATGGATGGATCCTTAAAATATTTATAAAGGACTTTATGCCCTTTATTTCCTCTATGATTGTGTAAAAACCCAATACCCATCCTTAGTTCACAAACCTCCTAATGGCACCCATATTCTAAGTGAATGATATAAATACTATCTAAGGGGCCTCTATATTAGTTCAAGGAATTTTTCATGGATCACGAGCATTAAAATATTCACATAGGTACTATGATCCTTTATTTTTTCCCATGACAATGATTGAGGTCTCAAAACCCATCCATTACATCTAAAACTTTCTAGTTGTTTCCATATCTTATTTGAAGGTGAAACATTTTGTGGTGGTTGAAGGTGTCATTGATGGATTATTATCCCTAGAATATTAATTTAGATCCTATGACCCTTTTTTTCCTTGAATGGCCATGGTTAATCCCCCAAGACCCATATTAATATGGAAATTCACTTAATGATACTCATATCCCATCAACAGGTTAATAATTCAGATATATGTGGTGGATTGAGGCCTATTTAAGGGGTTTGGATCATAGAAAATTCAATTTGGGAAAAAATCCCAAGATTCATAAATTATGTGCAAAACCTCATAATGGTACCTATATCACACTCAACAATAAAGGTACCTTCTATGGGTTTTGTGGTGGTTTGAGGAATCTTTTATGTCCCATAGTGCCTATAAGATTCAATAAAGGATTAAGGGCCTTATTTTCCTCCCTCGATCAAGGTAAAGATCCTGTCAAACCCATCCCTACTACAAAAACAATCATAATGGCGTGAGTTCCTATCCTAGTCATATGGAAAATATCACACTTACAGAGGATGTATGTTGTAGTTCAATGCCTTGATAATTTCCCATTAGCCCAAAAAAATTCATTTAGTATTCAATTTCTAGGATTTATCCCCTAATCATGGATAAGGCCTTGAGACCCATTGATGATGCACCAAATATTGTAATGGAACCCATATAGAGGACATATACGTGGATTATATCATTGTTTATGGTGCTTTATTCCTAAAGGTTTCATATAGGTCCAAAGGGCCTTTTTTCCCTCCCTTGACCATGGTTAATGCATTCAAATCCAACCTTATTGTCACATCCCGGTTTTGACCCCATTGCATTAGATGTATATGATGTGTATATTGTAAATGATCATGGTGTGGAGTTAAAGGCCAAGGCACCACCATTGATCGATTATGCGATGTTTTGGATTTGAATTTGTCACCGATGGTATATCAGGGCATGCAGCATATATTAATTTTTCCATCATGTAAATAAGCACCTATAATTAATTAAATGAACACAACAAGCTACGGTCACGGAAACTAAATCGAAGGGGGCATGATTTTCCCAAGGATAAGGATGTGGGGGAATTTATCAAACCTTGGACAATGAGAGAAAACCCATGTGTCTTCTTCCCTTGTCTTATTTCCAACCACTTTCATTAAGAATCTCTGCTGGCAGTTGAGGTAGTTATTGTCTAGGAGTGGGTGTGGCAGGATTGTCAGTCCTCACCCACACGCACACTCTACCCACGATTTTGCTGTTCATACCTCGGGAAGACATTTTTTTTCCTTGGCTCCACGAGTTGCTGAACACCCACGCACTGAAATTTCGCATCCTCCCTATTTTCTGTTCATCCATGGGAAAAAATGGAGCTATTTTTCCTCTACGCCAGACCTCCATTGTTGTTCATTCCTCATAGGGTTGGATTGTTCCTCATGCATAGGAGTTTTCCTGGTTTTCCAATTGATGCAGCAAGCTGAGAGCCATGCTTTTTCATCCACGACTGGCTGTGAAGGGCCATTCATGTTTTTGGCTATCTCACAGATGGTTGGTCCCACGCTCAGACTATTTGGGTCATTTTTTTTTCCTGCTGTGAGTTGTGCTCACTGATAAGCTTCAGGACTGTTGTTTTCCCCACGCTGTGAACCGTGTTGTTTATATGCCTTGAGGCTGTTGCATACTGTCGAATTCGTTTTTCCCTGTTTAAGCTGTGACAGCTAGATTAATTGCCTGAGTGCAATGGTTGGTCTTCGGACTATGAGAGGAATGGGGATGTTGGCTTAGATTTGCTTGATAAACTCGGTGGCTAGAAACCACACAGAAAGAGCTAGAGGGCTGGCCTTCTTCTCCATCACCCCTGAATAGCACTGGAAGGGAATGCAGGGCCTAAGGGACTGCGTAGCAGAGAAGGGACTGATTCCTTGTGTTGGGTGTGTTTGGGTGTCTTAGAGGTCAGGCTAGTTCCGTTGTAGGTGTTCTTGGCTCTGTAATGAGCTCACCAGCTTAGCAATTTGCCTTCTCCAGCTCCTTAATGGCCTGATAAACCCAGCTCTGTTGGCTTGGCTGTGTGCTTTGGGTATCCTTGGCTACGTGTAAGCCTGTTGTTCCCTTATTCCTTGGAGAATCATGCCCAGCTCGGGGGTGGTAGCGTTGCTGAGAGATTAAGGAGAACGCTGGCCTATGGTTGGGTGGAACGTTGCAGCGACATAGCTGGTTGCAGAATGAATTCATCTTAAGATAAGTAATCTTGCCCATTTTTACTTCTACAACTATATTTGCTGTTAATGAAAGTAATGAACACGTTGAAAGAATGCTTGTTTGAATGTATGATGTTTCCACTGTGTCTGATAGACAATTGAATTCGTGCATGATAAACTCTAATATGTGCATATTTAAGCATTCTATTTTCAGCAATTTTTATTCCTGTACATGTTTATGGGGCTCTTAGCCCAAGTGTATGAAGCTTGTAGCCACGTCCTCTACACCGGTCAGAGGCATGGGGATGTGACACTTATAATGTATGAACTCATAATGGTACCAATATTCTAGTTTTACTTTGATATCGTGTTGATATATAATGATACCTAAAGACCAATTTATGGTTTGAGGCTCTTATTTTCCTCCCTTGAATATGGTTAATGCCTTGATACCCATTCCTACTTCAAAAAATCTCCTAAATCTATCCATATCCCACTGGTATGCCAAATATTCACTGTAAATGGTCTATTTTATGTTTTGAGGTCTTGATCACATCCTTATATTAGCTCAAGGATACAAATTTGGTACTTGATTCCATCACTTTATATCCCAACCATGGTCTAAGACCCATCTATAGTGTACAAAACTTCATACTGACACTCAAGTCCCACTCCGAGGAAAATGATATTATATATAGAGCATGTCGTATGTTTTGTGGCCTTATTGATGGCCCTTCGTCCCCTGAAGATTCATATAGGGATCAAGGGCCTTATTTTCCTCCCACACTTATTGAAGAGGATTTGAGACCTTGTTGGTGAAAAATATTAAATGATTAATAATATACCCAATGATTTAAATTGTCAACCCAAGGAGAGCGTAAACTTGTGAGGTACAAGAAACATATATGCAAGGTTAGAATAACACTAACTTAATCTAATATTCTATGTGACTAAAATGGAATTTAAATTTAGAAAAGCATGAAATTGCATCACAAGAAACTAATCTAATGCCTAGAGATAAAACAAATGACTTAAATTGAATCTAATTATGAAAGCATGAAATTGCATGAAAAGAAATATAATCTAGGAAATAATTAAATTGCATAAATTAAAGTTGGTAAAGAAAGTGTGAAATCACCAAACACATGTTATAAGGGAACAACAACAATTTGGGGAGACCCACCAAACTGGATGCATCAGGTTGTTACACTACAAAAATTCCACACTGAAGTCGTCCTTGTGTATTATCATTTCCCCTCCCCTTGTTGTGTAATATAAACACAACCTATCTACCTATTTAAACCCTAATCCCTTTTTAGCACCTTCCCGACAACGACACCAAAATGTTGGTGAAAAATAAACGATTAATAAAACACCCAACGATTTAAATTGTCAACCTGAAGAGAGAGTAAACTTATGAGGTACAAGCAAAATATATGCAATGTCATAGTAACACTAACTTAATCTAATATTTTATGTGATTGAAATTGAATTTAAATCTAGAAAATACTGAAATTGTGTCATAGAAAACTAATCTAATCCCTAGAAATAAACACGTGACTGAAATTGAATCTAATCACAAAAGAATGAAATTGCATGAAAATAAATCTAATCTAGGAAAAAATGAACTTGCATAAATTAAAATTGGTAAAGAAAGTGCCAAATCACCAAACACATGTAACAGATGATAAGTAACAAATGGCAAATAATAAAAAAATCAAAATAACAAATATATTATGTAGAAATCAAAATATTTATTCTAAAACATCAAATCCATTACAAAATTATCTGTTGACACAAAATAAACCAACAAAACTAGTTGACAGGGGCTCCTACTCTGTCAACACCCAAGCCACCGTGATCTCCTTGAGCACCGGCCTAGACAGGTTTTTCACCATCTGGCAACACATGCAGAGCGGATGAAGTCTCACCTGATATGTTCGAGGGAGAGTTGAAGAAACCAAGTTTCTGCAGAATGAGAGAGGACAATGTGCATCTAATTCTCAACTTAGTGTAACCTTAATGTATCTGATCATTCAACTCATGCATTAGAAAAACCATATCATTATTCAACAGATTGCATCATTCTATCATAACTGCAGTAAACACATTGATGCGCAAACAAATCCAATAGAATAAAATATTTTAAAATACGGAAACATCTTATCATTTACAAATCCATGACACAGATTCACATGTCATTCATCATTGAGTCACAGAAAATAGTAAAACAAGAAAAACCAAAAAGAATACAATGATTTAGCTCAACTTCTTTCTTGTCATATTAATTCCTCACAAAATCATAGACTCTACAAAATAGTTCACAGATCAACAAGTACTCTCCAAAAGTAATTTCAACAAAGATGATCCAAAATATTTCTCACAAAGTGCTTTCTCCAGATAATTCACACTTGCAATTATGCATCTACTTATAGGATTGTGCCGTTACATTCAAGGTCCACTTAGAAAACTTCCTAGATAACTCTTAACTGATTCTACAAAATAATGACCAATATTCACAAAATATGGTTTAAAACTACAAAAGATGACATACAATATTCTAATCTCCTCCTTACGCTCCATCTTCTAGTTGTGCAGTGTCTTTGAGCTTGTGCATAATTCACGATGCTACACAACTAATGTATCCTAAAACCACCTACGAACAAACCCCCAACACAATATTATGTCTCATGCTCGAGCCACGTTAGTTGGAAATGGTGTACTTGTTGATATTTAGCTTGAAGTCTTTGTACTGTTGACTAATCTCCCTGGCTTCCATCCTAAACTTTTGAATGATCTCTTGACTTCCTGTCAAATCATGCTTCAATGGGTGCTCCAGTATTTTCGCAGCAAACTCCTTCTTTCCTTCCTGCACAGCCATTAGCGCAACAATTGCTTAAACATAAATCTATGCTCCAATATATTGAAACTCATCTAACTGCTCAATGCGCTTCTGCTGTCACTCATGAGCCTTTCCAACACGCTGTTGCAACTCTTTCCACTCTTCATACTTTATAATCTGAAAAAATAGTGGCATTGTTCTCAATTCCGTCTTTAATGTCGCCAGCTTCCCCTCTGTCTCCTGCAACTACTTGGTTAGTTGCACTAACTGCTCATCCTGAACAACGTTTCCCCAAAATTGCATCATCACATCAGTGACCTTCTTCGCTGCCTTCTCCATCTCTTCTAACTGTGTCACCACATCCTCTATGGCGCTCTTCCTTTCAGCAACTTATTCAGGTGGTGTGTCTAGATGCACCTGAATATTCATATCTTCATTTTCTCACTGCAACTACATGACAATTACTCCAAGTTGTTTTTATTTTTGTACTACATCTAGTTCCATAGTGCTCTTGTAGACATACTAACAGGTCTCTGAAACTGCCTCTTGCAACTGCACACTGTGATCCCAAAGTTGGGCCTTCTTGACTACTAGTCGGTCTTACTCCTTTTCAGCTTCGTAATATCTGTGGCACTCTGCTACCTCAACTCCTATTGCATTTTCTTCAATTATTCAAGATCTTTTAGCGCTTCCGCTTCCTTCTCATGTGATCAAAAAAACTGGCCGATGATGTCCTACTTTCTATCGGCCAACTCCTGGTTAGTGACTCTTTGCATGTGCACTAACTTCTGCATGGAAATAATGTTGATGTCAATAGAGAAGTATTTCAATTGGTGTAGGGAGGTGTTCAAATCCTCATTACTAGTGTCAATCACAGTTGAGGGAATTTGAACATTCTGAACCTGTGTCCTAGTGTCGATTGAGCCAAAGTCCTGCATAGTTTCTCCTTTTGACGTTCTCTTCAAAATATCATCATATAAAGAATTAAGATTTGTTCTTACCTCCGCAAATCCCTCTTGCACTGATTTCTTAATTTCCTTTGTTGTTGCGTCTGTTGCATTGGTAACCACCTTCACAAGTCGATTCAACTATGCCTCCATTCATGACATTGCGCTACTGGTCGCACCCTATTCATATTTTTTTTCGTCCTAGACTCGTCAAATGCGCGCTTTGCATCTGTGTCGGTGGGTGTCTCTGTCTAATTTGTATCGGATTCGTGGTGACTCTACTAGTCATCCTTATGCACAGGATCAACAAGTGCATCCGTTGGGGGTCCTGTCGATACTTCCTCCAAACTTACTAGTTCTCTCCATATCGTAGGCTAATCATTAACAATCACCTCCTCCATCAGACATCTTGTAAGGCGTCAACAACCATTTCTTTTCTGGTTCATGTCATGCTTGTACATGAATAGAGTGTGGGCTGATTGCAAACCAAGCGATCCTTTGATACTTCATCACAATTGCCTTACATATCTGAGGAACTTTCACAGCTGCCTCCTACAGCACTTCCCAATAGACCGAAAATTGGATCGCACAGTCCTCTAGTCTTTTAGGTTCCTTTACCCACCAGATATTTTGGTAATGTGAACCCTTACATACTTTGACTGCTTCTACTTCCATGCCTTGATAGTTGACTGGCTCCATCCAAGACAGAAGTGCAATCAAGATCAACAACCAACTATATGTAAATTGCTGCTCTCCCACCTATACTTCCACCGCGTCATCCTCCAACTGGTTCATTAAAAAGAGATACGATTTCATTTGTTACCTCTCCAAATTTCTCTGCGATTACATTGAATGGGGTGGTTCTTCCTGACCACTTTGCTAGCCAAAATCCTTGCACCAATATGCACCCCCTGGTCATTGATACTGTCGATGCGGTAAGCCCACCCATCGTGCTTCAACCGATAGCGCTTCTTCAACCTCATCGTAAGATTCTTGTTAGTATCCTTTCCTCTAAAATATTATGAGGGGTCTGGCCCATCCTTAGGTAGCCTCATGATGTATGAAATCAAGTCTACTATGATTTCGAATGGTGTGTCCAACCACAACGTACCTCCATGAAAATAGGCCAAAAGATTCTTTATGTAGGAATTTGCCTCATTTAACTGCCAAAAATGCGACATGTTAATTAACTGCAACAATACCCCCTTATTCATCCCTCTCTCCCAATCCCGTGGAATGCATTCTATTGGAACGCCTCCTAATGCTACCATTGGCACATATGGTTCCTTTGTAACATCTTCCAGTCCAAGCAAATCATGGTCATCATACTTCATCTGCATCAACGTAGGCACTATGTCTATAGTGCATACCATCCCCTGTTGTATCGTTGGAATCTTCACTTGGTACTTTTGATTCTTGATGAGCTTCTTGGGCTACACATCAAGCCAATATGGAGGTATATACCCAAGGATATCCTCAACGGACACCCCTACATGAGCTGCTGACTCCACAACTCTTGATATCGATGGACCTGTCTGCACAACTTCCTCCTCTCCCCATGCAGATGTTATAGTCTACCTCTTCTTCAATGCTAGGGATCTAGGATTTTGTCCCTTCCTCTTCTTCTTCAGCATTGATGATGATTTGATCGACATACTTGCAATTTCCCCCTCAATGGTTACTGGTCCGATTGGTGAGTCCTGTTCACTTGAAATATCCACCGTGATTGGTTCACTCCGCATGTCACACCAGTTCCCTGTAATGCTCAACAGTCGTGCACCCTCCCTTTTCTTATAAGCTCACTCAAATCACTCTGATTCTACTATGTAACTCTATAAATATGCTCAATCTTGAAAAATGGTGTCTTCTGACCCCATTGAGCCCATTTCTATAGCATCAAGGTGATACCATACTCATCATGTCCAAATCAATACAATTTTCTTTACCTCATCATGACCAAATAATGCATTAAATGTATGAATTTGTCATTGATCCTATCAATCCAATGGTTGGATCCACCATCAATACACATCACTTCAACAAGAACCACCGGTTAACTTATTTAAATACCTCCATTTATTGTTGATTTGACTAAATCGTGACCCTGTGGCCATTGCGACAGACCTTCCTAGCTATGCTATTGACTCCCCTACTTGTGCATCCAGTTCCCCTTGGTGTGGCATCCTTATATCCATCATCCTACCTAATTTTTTTTTCCATTGCGCAGTACCTCAAGAAGTACATACTTTTGGTCCCGTTCTATAGGGCTTCATCCTCCAACCATTCACTAGCTTTGGTAGCATCACACCATCTAACTACTACAGTTGAACTAATCCTCCTAAAGTAATGGAATTAACAAGATATGGACCTAGCCAATGCATCTGTAACTTACATGTATGCTTCATGAAATTGCTGTCATACAATAGTATCAAGTCCCCTTGTTGAAACTATTTATTCTTTATATGGATATCATGCGAAGCATTTTGTTTATCATTCTGGATGTGCTGGTGAAAACCCACAACAAAGTGGTCTTCCTTAAGTTGAGCTAATTGGTCCAATTGTTCTTCCAGTGTTTTTCCATCATCCATTCTCGTCGTTGCTGCAATGCACAGACTCGGAACAATGTACTCCATAGGCATGACTGTCTCTTTCCCATACACCAATTTGAATGGTGTCTTCCCTGTCAATCTTTTGCAAGTGCTGCGATATGCCCAAAAGACTAATAGAATATTCAAATCCCAATCATCACGATTTACGATACATACCTTTGTAAGCGTATGCTCCAATACCTTATTGAATGCCTCCACTATTTCATTCACTTGAGGATGATACAAGCTACTCTTCTTATGTCGTATCTAAAGCTCCTCTATCAATGCAATGATTGTACGATTGATGAAGTGACTCCCCTAGTCACTCATCAATATCCTTGGACATGCAAAGTGTGTCACAATGTTGTCAAATAAGAACCTCACTATTGTCACAGCAATGTAATCCATGACCGATGCAGCCTCCGCCCATCTTGTCAAATAGTATGTCATTGTAATGATATACTTCTCACCAGTTCTCTTTCCAGGTGGGTTGAATGGTCCCACAAATTCCACTTCTCATTTATCAAATTCCAGCAATGTCATCTGAGGTACTAGCAACATCTCATCCCTCCTTGATGGTGTTCTAGTTCATTGACAAACATCACAAGTTTGTGCATAATATGTCGCATTAGTATGAAGGGTGGGCCACCAAATATCTACGTGAAGCACCTCCCTTGCAGTAGCTCATCCTCCATAATGTCCACCAGCAACTTTTGCATGGGCCTCTGCCAAAATATCCCCTTTTCATGTGGTAGGACACATTGCCACAAAATATCATCTGGTCCTAGTTTATATAGTTTTCCAGTGATCAACTGGAAATATGAGTCCTTAACCACCAACTGCTTCTTTTGACTTGTAGTAAGGCCCTTTGGTGCGGTTATCGTCACCAAAAATTGAATGATTTGATCATAGTAACCATTAACCATGTCAATTTTGAACAACTATGCATCTGGAAATTCGGCATCAATGTTTGTTGGTTCTTCATCTGTCTCAATTCAAGATACATGATCAAGGACAACATTCAAGAGAAATGGATTCACAATTATTTCAAAATCAAACTCCTGAAAGAAAAGTAGCAAATGACATATCTTCCCTCCAACACAGGCTTATTGACTAGGTACTTCAAAGTAGAATGGTCTGTAAACATCTTGAAATGACCTCCCAATAGGTAATGCCTAAATTTTTGTAGCACATATACCATTGCCAAACCTTCCCTTTCTATTATAGTATAGTTTTTCTCTGCAAACGACAGCTTCCAACTAGTGAAAGCAATCGGGTGATCTAGTTCTCCTTCTCTCGGTTGCACAAGTACCACTCCAAGCGCAAGGACGATGCATCCACATGAACACTGAACTTTTTTTTCCAATCAGAAAATACTAGTATTGGTGTGGAAGCCATCTTATCCTTCAATGCATCAAAACTGTCTCAACACTCTTGACTCCATAGAAATACAATGCCCTTCTTCAATAACTTTTCCATCAGCACTGTGATTGCAACATAAACTAGTATGAACTTGTGATAATACCCTGTGTTCCCCAATGTCACTCTAAGCATATTCACATTCGTAGGAGGAGGAAAGCTCAAAATCAATCAGATATTCATAGGGTCAACCAAAATTCCTTGCTTGCAAACGATGTTACCCAACAGCATCCCAAAAGGTGCACAGAAAATACACTTCTTTGAGTTCAGGCTGATCTGATGTTGTCGACATCTTTCCAGCATCATGCGCAATTTTTCTAGATGGTCTTTGATCAATCCATAAACTGTTCAGTCATCCAAATAA
This sequence comes from Pseudotsuga menziesii, assembly GCA_001517045.1. Classification (NCBI taxonomy): domain Eukaryota; kingdom Viridiplantae; phylum Streptophyta; class Pinopsida; order Pinales; family Pinaceae; genus Pseudotsuga; species Pseudotsuga menziesii. The sequence continues at coordinate 588,958 of LPNX010099482.1, forward strand.
ACTTGCAAAAAATTATGAATAAAATATTTGAATGCAACAAAACAAACTGGGAAAATACCACAGGTGCATTCTTCAACCCAAAAGGAATCACAGTGTACTGAGAACAACGTCATTCAGTAACAATTGTTGTTTTGTGGCGATCCTGTTTTGTGATCTTGATTTGGTGATATCTAGAAAACCCATCTGTGAATGAATACATTTCTTGACTGCATACTTCTTCTAACACTTCAATAGCGAATGGTGTCGAAAATGGATCATGCATACATGCATCATTCAATTTTCTCAGGTCAACACAAATCCAAACCTCAACCGTTTTCTTATCCTGGACCACCATGGGACTGATCCATTTTGATTCTTCAACTGGCTCAATTATTCCATCATCCAGCATCCTATCAAGCTCATCTTTAACCCTCTCCTTGTATAATGGATTCGAGCAATAAATCCACTTCCTTATTGGTTTCGCGTCTAGCTTCAATGGAATCTTCATCTCCCCTAAATATCCCAGTATCCCCTTCATCCCAGAAAACTTCGTATTGAACAAATCTTGGAATTCATGCAACAAGTCTGTGATCTTAGCCATCATTTCTTCATCCCAGTAGTCCCTGATATTTGTAAAATTTGGTTTCTCTTCCGTCCCAATGTTGACCTTTTTGATATTCAATGGGTGATTCATGGGATCCGTCGATCAATCTGGTGCTGCGAAATCCCGACTCCCTTCTATTTTCAAAATATTGATATTCCATGGATCATGATCATCCTCAGGTCCTCCTGTCACGTTATAACATTACATCATCGACTGCATGTGACAATGCACATGTGGATCCACTGGATATGCGACTGACGCTACCTTCAGAACAACATCATAGATGAGCTACAATGCATTATGAACATCTGTATTGGAATCCAAAAAACTGAAGGTGTGAGTGAAGTAAGCCGTCAACTCCTCCCAGGTAGTGATATCTCTAGGAAATTCAGCTGATACATGCCAAGCTCATGACATTTCATTCAATGTGTGGACAAAGGCATGGACCCACTCATCCTTTGATCGCAATGCTCACAAGGTATGACACTCAATCAGATGACAACTAGGACTATTCCACCCGTCGTACCTTCCAGCATAGAACACTTCTACATCTCCAAAATGAACTGTCATCAATATTCGACACTACGGCCATCTAGTGATCGAATTCTTATGGGTCTCCCACTAGTGTGCTGGAGTAACCTTCATCGCTTCCTCCAATGCCAGCAACCATTGTGGTTCTGACACCTTATCTTAAAATTCAAGAAGAAACTCAGATAACGCAAGAAGTCCTTCATAGATTGGTAATTCAATAGTCTCTGTTTCAACAGGACATAGTGACCCTGCAATTAAGACACATTTTTTAAGCAACACCTCATGCAGGCAGTTCTTCTAGTTGTCTAAGGTATCATCAAAATCAAAATACGCAGAGCTAGCACTATGCCAACCAAGTTCCCCATTAGTGGTTGGATGGATGTAATGTTCTAAAATGTTATATCCATGATCCCATCCTCTGACAACTTCATCTTTTATCGGATCAATATACTATCTCCCTTCATTTGGATCCATCGGAGAAATGACTATAATGTATTGATTCTCAAATGTCATCACGTGCTTCTTAAAATTGGTTAGTGCCATACTATCACTAGCCCATCCAATCCCCAACACTGCGGGATAGGAGCCTCCACCATGAACAACTTCAATCACATTGAAATAGACATAGGTCTTCATGCCTTCAATCTCCACAACAAGGTGCAGAACACGTCCAATCGGTGTTACTCTGGCCTGGTTAGGCAGTCGCAGCTACATAAGGGACTAGATTTTCATTGCGATCCTCATATTTTTCTATGTTTGTCTTGTCATAATATTAACATACGAGCCTAGATATAGAATGAATGAATATACCTTGTAGACCCCAATCCGAATGTTCATGCACATCTCTTTCCCCATATTTTTCTTATGCAACAAGTTTACTGTAGAATCCTTTCGCCCCTTAGCCGGCCGATGCAATAGATTCTAAATCTTGACAAGAGGATTGGGATCTCTTTCGAGTGAAAAGAAACTCTCAACGAAGTGCTACAAGGTACCATGCGGTTGTGATAGTCCTTCCTCCAAAGTGGAATCAAAAGCGGTTGGCATTTCGTAAATACATAACTTACTGGATTTTCTCTGTATCTTGTCCTGTGCTTAAAAGAATGTATATTTCTCCATGTTGACATCAAATTGTAATTTATTCTTTCTAGCTAACTGTACTTGTGGAATCTGACCATCTTCTCCAGTTGTCTCACCTCTGTGAGTGATGACAGTGACATCGATATCCTCCATTGTGGGCTCCCTTGAGATTGTTGCAACCGTCAGTCCTTTGTTCTAGTTCAACGATGATATCACAAGTTGATTCATGTTCTGATTTGTAATTTGGTTCTGAATTGGAATTTGGTTCTGGTCTTGATTCTGCCATTGGTTTTGGTTCTTCACTTGATTCTAGTTCTACAATTGATTCTAATTCTGGAACTGCGAAACATTTTCAGCCTGCCACATGATGATCAGTTTTGGATAGTTATCAACAGTGTGATAAATCATGGTAACACCCCAGTTTCGACCCCATTTGCATTTAAATATTATGATGTAAATAATCGTGGTATGGAGCCAGGAAAATTCCCCACCATTGGTTTATTGTTTATGTTTCGGCAATTAAGGTTGGGCCGATGGTATTTTTTTTATGCCAGCTAAACATTAAAAAGCTAGACATTATGTTAATTTGCAATTTTAATTAAAAACCCACAATCGGTTATGTCAACACAACTAAATGAGATGGCGGCATGATTTTTCCTAAGGATGAGGGAGTGGGAGATTGGAAGAGTGGGTGAAAATTTGAATTGGGCAGAGCACCAATTCTGGAAAAACGTTTTTTGAATTTCTTGGGAAAGAAAACACCAAAAAATGGCCACTTCTCCCTCATGTGGTAGCGTTTCACCTTCCCTCACGATTGGGAATGGAAAAACACTTTTGATAAAACCAGTTGAGCATTCACGCAGCAGCAAGCAATCAAAACTAATTCTGAGTCTGAAACTTTCATGAATTTCTCCCATCCAATGATTTGAATCCTTCATATTTTGGGTTTTCCCTGTGTGGATTATGCTCTCTCACGTTTTGTTGGAGCAGGGTCCCGCAGCTATAGAAGAAGCTGCTATTTTAGCGGAGAGATAAGTTTTGGTGGAAAGAAGATAAGACAGAGCTACGATGCCGTAGCACGTTTCCAGTTGGAGAATAGAGCTGGAAACCATGAATTTTTAGATAGAGAAGTTAAGAAAGGCAACGGTACCTGAGCGGCCGAGAAGAGAGAGCTCACCCACTGCATTGAAGGCAGCAGCGGAAGATAGGAGGGCTCAACGACCCTCATAAAGGAGAAGGAGCAACGAGGATGAAGCATTGAAGACGAAGGACAGAAATGAGAAGCGGTGCATAGTACCCATGATCAGTTCCGGGAAGCATGGAAGACTGGAGAGAGTTGTGGTGTGACGGAAAGCGGCTACCTCAAGTACAGATATGGCCAACTGTCACTAGTTAGGGTTTTGGGTTACTATTGGGACAGGCCCACAGTGTTGTAATGGCAAGACCTTCAGGTTGCCTATAAAAGGATATATTTTGTATTGTAAAAGGGTTGGTTAGTTGGTCAGTTAGTTGAGTCATTCAGTCATAGTAGTGTTTTGCAGATCATTAGACTGTTGTAAAAGCCGAGCTCTGGTTATGTTATTAGCGGTAGCAATCTTACTGTAACCAGTAGCTGGCTTATAGAGTATGCATGTAATGATCCGCAGGGATTGACAGAGAGGGAAGAGTATATTGTAGGAGAGCAATATAGATAGAAAGAAGATCTAAGAGAGAAGATCTTGAGCTGCATATGCGGTACAGCAGAACTGTGTTTTACCTTCCCCTGAGCTATAAGAAAACATAGTTCTATGGACGTAACTTCCATCCTGGAGGTGAACCACGTTAAAATCATGTGTTATGTGATTGGATTATTTGCTATGTTAATTTATGCATTTCACAGTCATTTCATGGATTTTGGTTACAGTTTAATGAATGAATGTGTTAATCAGTTTACAGTAATATAGAAGGAAAAGCATAAATCACAGTCTTTGGAATGTTGTATGTGGTTCATTTATGCTTTGCGTAAATAGTCACTAGTTGCAGTATTGATTAGCCTTGTATGTTGAGTCTTGCACGTCGACATGAGCAATGCTAAGTGCGCTAAACCGCGGAGGTAGGATATCACAGAGAGGTGATACCACACCGGTAGAGGAGCTACGGTGCGCGATACCGCAGGTTGAGGACTTAGTGTAGGGCAGAAGCTGCGTGTCGCACGGTATGCGGCGATGCGGTAAGGTTGGAGATATCATGACTCAGGGAAAGTGTGCAACACAGAGAAGGACCACATGGCAGTATAAAGGTATACCTTGTAGCTAGACGAGCTATGAGTCAAGGAGATCGCGCGACGCGAGCAGAAGGTCATGCAACATGCAGGGGAAGAGACCTTGCAGCTAGAAGGGCTACGAGTCGCAAGTAGGACTACCACAGAACCTGGTCCAAGATGCTTGAGTCCTTGGCCAACCCATTAGAATCACCTCGGGTGAGACTTCAGGCTGCTTTTTGGTCTGTCGCCGAAAGGGCCGGTGAGCTAGGGGTGTTGTTGGTTGATTATAGTAAACCCGGGTCTGCCCAAGCAAGCCAAAAAATGGTTCCGTTGCCGGTTGTGAACAACTAAGCGTGTTGGCACTTGGGCAGACCCGGGTTAATGCTTTTCACATCGCACCAACAAAATACCCACTATGTTGGCCCTTTCGGCAACAACCTGCGCGTAGGTTGCAGTCTCACCCGAAACAGCAATGGGGTGCCGCAGAATCAGGTTTCTGCATGCAGAGAGGGGTAT
>LPNX010099482.1:594246-611465 GCA_001517045.1 Pseudotsuga menziesii
CAACAAAGCGCTAATTTTCTGTTGGCATCCTACTAGAGAAGAGTTTCACTAGTGGCTAGATTCAAACTTAATGGATTTTGCCAAGAAAGAAAATCGGAGCCCTAAACTGAGCACAGAGGACTGGTTACAAAAGCATATCGCATCAGATATACACGCGATATTTTTTGCAACCTATGGAAATGAGATACTGGTTATCAAAGTTGATAGATAGGAACATATTCAAGAAGAAAAGAAACATTGTCTGGACACCGAATCTGATTCAGACCGTGCAGAGACTCGACAATCCCATTACGAGAGCAGTGGACTTTTGGCTTGCGAGTGTGCTAGGAGGCTTTGTTACAGAATTTGCAGTGGACCAAAGAAAAAGATTCAGCGAGGCTGAGCGGTACTTCTTCAAAGGGTATCGTGGCAAGTACCTAAAATCTCTAAACTTGTCCATTAAGATGCTGCGACATGAAAAAGGAGTAATGGACATGATTTCAGATGAATAAGTAAAGATAGTAATGTCATAAGAGTTTGAAAGTGATTTTGATGACATTGGACGAACACGTAGTGGCAAGAAATATAAAGTAGCTTTCGGCTCTCCCGTATTTGGAGATAGTTCAGAAAATAGTAGGAAACCGAGTCCTAGTATCGCAGAAGAACCAGAGGGGGGTACCCCTTACCATCCCTATACCCCACAGAAACAGACCGGGACTCAGAGTAATCCCATAGGTACTCTATCCAGTAGCTCACAGACAGTACCTACTACAGCTACATCACCTTCACCTACACCGCTGAGTGGAAGTAATCCAGTCAATCAGAACCCACCGCAGAGAAATAGAATGGGAGATGACATGAAGCTACCTACCTTTAAGGGTACAGGAGCAGAGGACCCGGAACAGCATTGGTTTCTATGTGAAGCCATGTGGACCATTAAAACAATCAACGATGATAACCTTAAACTTGTATAGTTGGTCACCACACTCAGAGATCGAGCTTTAACATGGTACATAAAGTATACCACAGTACCCAAGACACTTGCCCAGGTCAAGAATTCCATGATTAAAGAGTTCAAGAAACCTAAGTCTGAGTCTCAGTGCATAACAGAGCTTAAGGATATTAAGCAGCTACCAACAGAATCAGTATGGGACTTTGACCAGAAATTCAAAGCTCTTATAGAACAAGTAAGCTTTGAGTTTGCACCGGAGCAGCATAAGGAATGGTTTATTGCAGCGCTACTCCCTCACATCAGATTGCCACTAATGCAGCAGAAACTCCAGACGCAGGATGACGCGTTGGATATGGCAATGAAGCTAGAAGCTTCACCCTTAGCTGAAACCAGTAAAGGCATAACAACTTTATAGAACCAGTTGGCCAACCTCACTCTACAGATACATGAACTTAAGAAACGAAAAGAGGTTATGCAAGACATATGGTGCTTATGATGTAGAGCACGGGGTCATACCAAAGACAACTGTCCAGTCTTTGCAGAATATTTAGTGTCAGGGGCTCCTAACCCCTTACCACGAACGCAAGGGCCATGGTGTGAAATATGCAAAACATAAGGACATCCGCCTCAGCAATGCCCTTTGCTTCAGAAGTATGTACAGATCCCTAAGAACCTATACTGTGTCTTCTACATCTCGGTTGGACATAATGAATAGGATTGCCGAGCCTATGATCTCATGTTAGATAGAAAATATGACGTATACAGAGTCCAGTCAGAAACACAGGGTCCAGCAGCAGGACCATAGCCTGATCCAGCTTATGGAGGCCGTGGAGGAGGCTTTGCACAAGGAGAAGGATTCGGTAGAGGATAAGTTTTTGGCCGTGGTGGCAGACCAATCACTTGTTATAACTGCGGAATTGTAGGACACTATGTTAGGGACTGTCAGAGCCCCACTACCACTTGTAACTACTGCAAATATTATGATCATACCATAGAGGAGTGTCCTACCTTAATAGCTAATATCAAAGACCCTAATCCAGCAGTACACTAGAACATCCAGCTTATTGCTGCTGAGAAGGCAGATATAGAACCAAGAGTTAATATTGTGACTCGTAGCGGTGCTTCCACTAGTAGCACATCGCAGGAGACTGAAAAGAACATAGGGCAGGAGTGGGTGCGCAGAGCTCCTAGTAAAGCAACAGCACTCGACCTACAGAAGAATAAAGAGACATTTCATGAATCCAAGGCTTCCTTTGATGAACCAACACAATTAGGATCGCAGGTACAGCTGTCTAGGGGCGTACCACAGCAAGCACCTTGTGGCGATAGCCCAGCACAGATACCACAGGCTACCACATCGGGACGATGTGATGAGGATGAATCGATAGGAAGTGTACAATATTTCCTTCGCAGTTGCTTGAAAATCATGAGAAATGAAAAAGCTATTGGCGAGCTACAGGCCATCATATATCAGTGTCAGCAACCTTCTCTATTGGGCAGGGCACACTGCCCTGTTCATAATATTATAGGACATACAAGGACTGGAAGAGAGATGAAGCTCACAGCACAGATTGGAGAATTTGAAATGGATGAAGTCATCTTAGATCTAGGATCAGAGGTGAACATTTTGACTAAGAATACATGGGAACAGATGGGTAGCCCTCAGTTAGTCAGTGTTGGCTTCTTTGGGTAGACCCGGGTCAACTATATTCAACCAACAACACCCCTAGATCACCGGCCCTTTCAGCGACAGATTGCAAAGCGGCCTGAAGTCTCACCCGAAGTGACTCTAATGGGTTGGCTAAGGACTCAAGTGTCTTGGACCAGGTTCTGTGGAAATCCTACTAGTGGCTCGCAACTCTCCTAGCTGCGCGGTCTCTTGTTGTGTGTCGCGCGATCTCCTGCTTGCGTCACGTGATATCCTGCTCACGTCGCGCGATCTCCTCATCTCGCAGCTCTTCTAGCCGTGAGGTATTCCTCTCTTCCATCGCATGATCCTCTTCTATGGTGTGCACTTTCCCTGACTACGATATCTCCAAGCTTATCGCATCGCCACGCACCGTGCGACACACAACTCCTGCCCAACACTAAGTCCCCAACCTACAGTATCGCGTACCGTAGCTCCTTTGCCGGTGCGGTATCACCTCTCTGTGATATCCTACCTCCACGGTTTAGCACACTTAGCGTTGCTCGTTTCGACGTGCAAGACTTAACATACAAGGCTATTCGATACTGCAATAGTGACTGTTCACGCAAAGCATAAATGAACCAAATACAACATGCTAAAGACTCTAACTTATGTTTACCCTTCTATATTGCTGTGAACTGATTAACACATTCATTCATTAAACTATAAACAAATTCCATGAACTGACTGAGGAATGCATAAGTAAACATAATACATAAACCAATCGCATAAAACTGGATTTTAATGTGGTTCACCTCTAGGATGGAAGTTACGTCCACAGAACTGTGTTTTCTTATAGCTCAGGGGAAGGTAGAACATAGTTCTGTTGCACCGCATATCCAGCTTAAGATCTTCTCTCTTAGATCTATTTTCTCTTCTATATTGCTCTCCTACAATATACTCTTCCCTCTCTATCGATCCCTGCAGATCGTTACATGCATATTCTATAAGCCAGCTACTGGTTACAGTAAGATTGCTACCGCTAATAACAGAACCAGAGATAGGCTTTTTACAATAGTCTAATAGTCTGAAAAACACTACTAACAACTGTATGAGCCAACTAACTAACCAACAAAATGACTAGCTAACCCTCCAACCCTTTTACAATACAAAATATATCTCTTTATAGGCAGCCCGAAGGTCTTGCCATTACAACACTGTGGGCCTGTCCCAACAGTAACCCAAACCCTAACTAGTGACAGTCAGCCATATCTATACTTGAGGTAGCCGCTTTCCGTCACACCACAGCTCTCTGCAGTCTTCCATGCTTCCTGGCACTGATCATGGGTACTATGCACCGCTTCGCTTTTCTGTCCTTCGTCTTCAATGCTTCAGCCTCATTTCTCCTTCTCCTTTATGAGGGTCGCTGAGCCCTCCTATCTTCCACCGCTGCATTCAATGCAGTGTTTGAGCTCTCTCTTCTTGGCCACTCAGGTACCGTTGCCTTTCTTGAATTTTCTATCTTAAAAGTCATGGTTTCCGGCTCTGATCTCCAGTTGGAAATGTGCTACGGCGTCGTAGCTCTGTCTTAACTTCTTTCCGCCAAAACTTATCTTTCCGCCAAAACTAGCAGCTTCTTCTGTAGCTGCGAGACCCTACTCCAATAGTCAGATCGCCTATCCACCTGAGATTAGCTAATCAATAGCGAGTATCACTATTGGGTCGACTGCCACAGGTGCCAGTTGACATTGATGGAGTTTGTAGTTTTGTAGACTTCGAGGTTATAGAAATCATTGGCGACAGTCGACCGTATCCAACATTATTAAGTATCGATTGGGCGATCGGTAGCAAGTCTCTCATCAACCTAAAGAGAAGACAAATGACCTTTGAGGATGTGCTGATCCAGGCCATCACGCCGCTGGATCCTCACCAGGGTCCTAGATACATTGAACCTATCTAAGCAGAGGAGGAGGCACAAAACTTGGACAGTCTCTACCAGATGACTGCGAACCAGAATGACTACATCAATCCAACCGTAGAAGGGAACATTAGTTGGCGATGCGACAGCTCATGCGCATCGGATTCTGATGTTGGTCTAGAGAACTGGCAGAACAGACTTTACGAAGTCTCAGTGCGTAGATGTGCATTTATGAGTAAGTCACTACGATGGATTGGTGCAGAGATCACTGAGATCCCATCATATCAACGTCTGATAGATTTTCAGGACTTCCTTGAGCAGTTTGAGCAACAGATTCATTACGAGCAGAGGATCGCCGCTATGGATCTTGCAGTACGATCCACACCTGCAAGATGGTGGTACGCACATAAAGAGAATATCGCATCATGGGATGATATTAAAATATTGATGGCGATCAGATTTTCGGTCGACAGAGAGTATGTCCAGCAGAAGTACACAGGAGAAATAGATCCCAGGACACACATTCAGACATGTGAACAGAACTGGTCGGGCATTCCCAAGGATGAATGGGTTCAAATATTCATTCACACATTGGACACAGTTCCAAGGAACTGGTACACAGAGACCGAGTTGCGCAAGGGGACGACTACATGGTCACTTATGACAGACAGTTTCTTACTCACCTTCACACTTGAATAAGAACATCCAAGTGTTGCCCAGGCCCTAGACATAATCAAGATCAAGATATTCAAGGACTGTACCATCTCAGTGCAGGTTCAACCTGAGTGGGCCAACCAGTTGTAAGGCACGCTTGAGTGCTATAATTTCGTAGCAAGGCCAGAAAACGAAGATAAGGATGAGGATGATGATCCTCGCAACACCAACATTCCTGAGTCAAAAGGGACTCGTGATGTTGGGGGACCACAGTTAGAGATTCCAGCAATCACCGAACCTATCAAGATTAAAAAGATCAATATTGGTACAGACACAGAACCTAAGTTTTCCTCTATTGGAGACTATTGGAACGATGAAACAGTCGGACAGATTGCAGACTTGTTACATGACTATCAGGACCTATTTCCCACCAAGTTCACAGAGATGAAGGGAATAGTTGGAGACCTTGGAGTTATGAGGATACCATTGAAGGAGGATGCTAGACCAGTCAAGAAGTGCCCATATAGATTGAATCCGCGCTACAAAGAAAAAGTAAAGGACAAAATTGATAAGATGCTAGTAGCAGGCATCATTGAGCTTGTAGAAGAAAGCGAATGGGCTATCCCCATGGTCATACAAGAAAAGAAAACAAAAGGAGACATCAGGATCCGTGTTTATTTGCGCAAGCTCAACGATACATCGCTTCATGATCCATTTTTGACACCGTTCACTGATGAGGTATTAGACAATGTGGGAGGAAAGGAGGTCTACTCCTTCACTGATGGCTTTTCAGGCTACCATTAGATCAGAATACATCCAGAAGATCGATCCAAGACCACCTTTGCAACAAAATGGGGCTCGTTCCAGTATACGGTAATGCCCTTTGGTCTTAAGAATGCACTAGCTATATTTTCTAGAGTAGTAGTTGCTGTATTTAAAGAATACATTCATAAATTCTTAGAAGTATATTTTGATGATTGGACTGTATTTGGACTAATCGACAAGCATACAGGAGACTTAAGACTAATGCTAGAGAAATGTAGGCAGTACCAGATTTCTCTAAACTTGAAGAAATGTATATTTTGTGCACCATTTGGTATTTTTTTGGGTCACATTGTTTGCAGACAAGGCTTCATGGTAGATCCCACGAATATCGCCATCATTGTAAACCTTCCAGCACCCAACTCAGTCAAGAAACTAAGGATAGTACTTGGTCATACTAGGTACTACAGAAAGTTCATCAAGGGCTACGCAAAGATCACAACACCAATGGAGAAATTACTAAAGAAATATGTAAAATTCCTATGGAATGAGGAATGTCAGCAGAGTCTAGACACACTTAAAGAGAAGATGGTCATAGCACCCATCTTAGTATTTCCAGACTGGACTAAGCCATTTCATGTACATGTGGATGCATCTGGCATCGCATTAGGGGTTGTTTTAACACAACCAGGAGAAGGGGACATTGATCATCTTATTGCATACTCCAACAAAAATCTCTCGACAGCAGAAAAGAACTACACCACAACAGAAAGAGAAGGCCTAGCTATGGTGTACGCGCTGTAGAAGTTCAGGAACTACCTGTTGGGTGCCTCGTTTAAAATGTTCACTGACCATTTCGTGTTGAAGTATTTGGTCAATAATCCAGTGTTAGGGGGGAGAATCTGCAGATGGTTACTCCTCTTTCAGGAGTATGATTTTGAAATCATTGTGAAGCCAGGCCGACTGAATGCCGGACCTGATCACCTGTCATGGATAGACTCAGGAGAAGAACCAAGTAACCTAGATGACAATCTGCCAGATGCACCATTGTTTTCTATCCAGATCGCAGATGAGTACTATGCCAATATTATTCAATTTCTCACTACAGGAGTAGCACCTGATGAGTTTACTAAGCAGCAAAAGAAGCAGTTGGTTGTTAAAGCAGCAGACTTCACCCTTATTGCAGGACACCTATACAAGTTAGGCTCGGATGAAGTTCTGCGCAGATGTGTGATGCCGCATGAAAAAGACATTATTATCAGAGAGGCACATTCAGGAACTGCAGGAGGTCATTTCGCAGGAAAGCTGACTGCGCAGAAAATCCTGGAGGCAGGATTATGGTGGCCTACATTGCATAAAGACACCAAGGACTTTTGTAGATACTGTGATATCTGCCAGAGGGTAGGAAAACCCTCGCGATGTGATGAAATGCCACTACGACCGCAGGTCACGCTGCACGCATTTGACAAATGGGATATAGATTTTGTGGGTCCTATCAACCCACCAAGAAAGCGCACTGGGGAGAGATATATTATCACTGGAATAGAATACCTCACCAGATGGGCAGAGGCCAAAGTAGTAAGAAATTGTGATGCTGCCACAGCCGCACAGTTCCTATTTGAAAACATCATTAGTAGATTTGGATGCCTAGTAATTTTGATGAGTGATCAAGGAACACATTTCTTGAACAGCACTATTGAGGCATTGACCGAAGAATTCTAGATTCAGCACCATAAGAGCACTCCCTACCACCCACAGGCTAATGGTATGGTGGAGGCCTTTAATAAGATTTTAGAAAATGCTCTCACTAAGATCTGCAATAGCCAAAGGAATGATTGGGACCTTAGAGTTAACGCTGTATTATTGGCGTACAGGACCATTGTTATACACCAAAATGGCACCTCTCCGTCCGAGTGTCAACTTTCCTTATGTTGGCACACCAAAGGACACTTATGGATTGAGGTTTGCCCAGAACACTATAGCTTGGCTTATTATGAAATACATTCTGCCTCTATCTAGCTAATTACTTTGCCACATTTGCCATGTTAGGATGTATGTGCGACTCTCTCTATTGACAGCTCGCGCATCACTCGCGAGTTTCCCTTATAGCAGGTCGCGAATCCTTGTATTCGCGGGTTGCTCTTCTATATAGTCGCGCATCATTCGTGGGTTTCTCTACTGCAGACCCTCGAATGTGTTTCTTAACATTTAAATATTAAAACATGCGTTAACTGGAGATTAGTTATGTCATGTAACTGGATTTCCATAACTGCTGTAACTTCTCTAACCTTCGAACTACCTTATTTCACCCATATAAATAGAAGTAGGAGAAGACATGAGAAGGACTTTGAATTTATGCATTGTTATGATGGAGGAATCGGAACTCTCTTTGCCTACACCTTTGCCCTGAAGGTCTTCCCTTAGTGTTGCAGAGCTTGGAGGCTGAGTTCTTTGGAGAAGAGAAGCAGCAGAACTAGATCAAGGTTTCGTGAGGTGCCAAACTTGAAGAGAAGGTATACTTGTACTTGTTTTCAAGATTAATAAAGATGTGATGTCCTTCTTCTTCCCAAATCATTGTTCAATGTGTGATTGAATCTCTGTTCATGGTCATATGATGATGTTATTTTAGGTTTATTTGATTATCATTGTTTTATATATGGTCATAATGGTTTGAGGAAGGTATAACTTGTTTTGCAGGTCTCTTGGAGCGAGAGGAGCAAGAAGAGGATTGAAGACAAAGCTTGGACCAGCCTTCGGTTAGTCAGGTATGGACCTTTCTCATCTCTGAATCTTGTTTATATATACTTGCTGAACATTGTGCATCTCTCTTTCAACCCGAGTACGTTGATGGCCTCTTAAACCCTAGCCACAGGACACTTTTCTTTACAACAGAACTGGTGACTCTGCTGGGGACTAGCCTTGTCTGTTTGGGGTTTTTCTCTTGATTTCTTTTAGCTTTTGCATTGTTTTAGGTCTTTCTTGCCACTTAGGAACACCTTGTAAGTCTGATAGAAAACCTTCCCTACCTTCCTAAGGTAGTTTGTTGATCTTTTTTAAGATTTTCCTCCCCATTCGCGAATTGCTCTTTTGAACAGTCACGAATGCAAGCTTGCATTCGTGGGTTGCTGCATTGAACAGTCGCGTATCATTCACGACCTGCCCTTATAGACATTTGCGTATATACCTGGAAGTTTGGATTTTTTAAGTCAGTTTTGCTTGTCCCCTTCTTCAGGTAATCCCTGTTTGTGAGTGATGTCTCTTTATGAATGCTGTGTAGCTTGTTCGAAGACTTTTGGTGATCACCCTACCTGCTTTTTCAAAAGCCTTTGAGTCTTTTTGCTTGGAGTAATTCTTGCTTGTTTGCTTTATTAGATCCAAGTTTACTCAAAGCACAGTGCATTTCAGGTGCATGGTGGGTCTGTTAAGGTCTTCTGCGGGTGCATGAATCCAAGGAGTTTGTGTCATTCTTGTTGTTGTTCTTTATATATGTGGTAAGCCCCTTTATAGCATTAGGATTTAGTCTTTGCTCTTTCACCTGTCTCCTTTGCTTGGTTTGCTTTTTGGCCTTTTGTTTCTGATAAACCTCTGTTAGTGGCCTTTGTTTGATTTCAGAAGCTTGTGGATGTTGTTTTCCTCCTTCTTTGGTTGGTCTACTTCACCTTGCCAAAATAGTTGTCTTGTCTCTTATACAAGCCTTTCTTCCGAGTAGGGTTTATGTTGAATTTAGTTGGTTCTAGAGTTTGTTGGGTGGTTGCATAGCAAAGTTCCTTTTGCTTTATTCTTTTTATCTGCATGCTTTGCTTTGTAGGTAGTTTTTCTTTTTCATTTTATAAAAGAAAATTAAAAAGAACTTCTTTTTCCTGCTTTTCCTCCTACCTCTTTCTTTGGTTTGACCTTGTGGACAAGGTACTGAGCAGCCTTTGTTTGTAGGTTAGATTGATGCTTGGGATTTCTTGACCTTTGTTTATGTTAGTCTTTATGCTCAGTCTTTTCATTCCAAAGTGTTGGCTTGTTTACTTTTGTAAGCTTTCCTTTTAAAAGAGGTTTATATTCAACTTTAGGGAAACCTAGGGTTTGTTTTCGGGGTATAAAGTAGTTGTCTATTTTCTTTTCTTTCAGTACTTGTTTGCATAAGTAGATAGGCTGATTTTTCTTTTGAATTTATAAAAGAAAAATACAAAAACAAATCTTTGCTTTATATGCATGTAGATTAGTTTTTTTTTTAGTCTAGATTGCATGGCATATTATTGTTTTTGAAAAATATAAAAAGATTTTGTTCTTTTTTGGCTGTCAAGTTTCTATTTGAAAAAGAAATATAAAGAGAATAGCTATTTGCTTTTTTGCATTTCATTTTCTCTTTTCTTAGTCATTTTGTTTCAATTTTGAGTCAAAACACCGCATTAGTTTCATGCCATTTACCCTCTGAGTAAGAAACAGCCCGTAAAATAAATGATATAAATTTAAAATTTACTAGTAAGTTTTATTTTATG
This sequence comes from Pseudotsuga menziesii, assembly GCA_001517045.1. Classification (NCBI taxonomy): domain Eukaryota; kingdom Viridiplantae; phylum Streptophyta; class Pinopsida; order Pinales; family Pinaceae; genus Pseudotsuga; species Pseudotsuga menziesii. Next base: position 604,629 of record LPNX010099482.1, read on the forward strand.
GGGTCATACACCAACTAGCTTAGGATAGACTTGTGGGTTAGGGTGTTTCAACTCCCCACAAGTGTTAAATTTCAGACGTAGTTGGCCTATCACTAGGTAAATCCTTGACTGTATCACTTTATCTGGGAAGCTCCTCTTAAACGGGAGTTAAGCACGAGGCCGCGTGGAGGCTTGGACAGAGGAGATAACCCTCCGAATCCTTGTCAAAGCGTAACTCAGGAATTTTGCGCATCTGGGGATTCTGTCCTAGACAGATTTTTGGGCTTAGCTAACCTACCCATGCGTATGAGTCCAGCTTGCGACTATCCCCCCAGACTATTGGTATTTCCAAGGTAGCCTTTAGTATCTTGACATCTAGGGTTCATACACAGGTAAACCGGAAGGTTATTTCTGGTTGACCTTGGACGGGCTTGGAAGGTAACCCTTGTGGAAAGTGCAGGAGGGTGGTGGGTGATCCCTCCACTTATGCCTGAGAACCACCTCAAGGATGCCAAGTAACTGTCTATCAGCTTTCTTCTGGAAAGTACATCTTATACATGTTTGTCTGTTTGGGCTTTAGGAATTTTTAGTGAGTGCTGTGTGGTTTGTCTTTACTTAGTGGGCCTTTAGGTGTCTTCTTTGTAATTTTGGTTGACCATCAACCTCAGACTTTGTCTCTTGTTTTGAATCTATGGCTAACACCCCTTTGAACACCAACCAAGAGATCCCCATGATGGGAGCTCCTTGTCCTATTCCTCTCACAGGGAATGTTGGTGTTCCCTTGATGGCCACCTTGAATCTTCCGAGATTCACCATAGGGCTACCGGTGTGGTTGTTTTCCACTCCAAATGGCCTGAATGCTCCTGATGCTTCTCAAGTAAGCACCTTATATCAAGGGCATCAAAACATTTCTACCCCTTCACCTGTAGTTAGTTCTCCTCCTCCTTCTACCTCATGCGGTGAAAGTACTGATAGTAGTAACCGGCAGTCTAAAAGGAGTAAAAGAAGGAGGAATAGGAAGAAAGCACATAATCAAGGGGGCACCCATTCAACCTCTACAAGTCAATTTGAACCTCACCACCCAACCTCAGTTGTTCAGGTTGGGGGCACCCATCCAACCTCTACAGGTCATGTTGGATCTAGTCACTCAACCTCTGGTGTTCACGTTGAGTGCACCCATTCAACCTTTGGTTTTCAAGTTGAACCATCCTATCCAACCTTTGTTGTTCATGTTGGAGCTATCCATCCAGCCTCTGGTGATCAAGCTGGTGGGATCCTTCCAACCTTTCCAGGTCATGTTGGATCCTGTCACTCAACCTCTGGTGTTCAAGCTGAGTGCATCCATTCAACCGCTGGTTTTCAAGTTGAACCTTCCCATCCAACCTCTGTTGTTCAAGTTGGATCCATCCATCCAGTCTCTGGTGTTCACACTGGTGGGATCCTTCCAACCTTTCCAGGTCATGTTGGATCCTATCACTCAGCCTCTGGTGTTCACGTTGAATGCACTCGTTCAACCTCTGGTTTTCAAGTTGAACCTCCCCATCCAACCTCTATTGTTAAAGTTGGATCCGTTCACCCATCCTCTATTGCTCAAGCTTGGGGCACACACTCAACTGTTGCAAAGCATGTTGATCCTAACCATTCAACCTCTGTTTTTCATGTTGAGGGTACACATCCTACCTCTGCAAGTCAAGTTGGACCTAGTCTCTCAGCCTCTGCCAGGCACGCTGGGGGCAGTATTTCAACCTCTGTGTTTCAAGCTGAGGACAACCCATCAACCACTGCGAGTCATGTTGACACTGTTGACAAGTCTACCCGTTCAAAACACAAGCTCAAGTTTCATTGTAAGCTTTGTGAGGGAGACCACCTACTTATAAATGCCCTTCTATTGAGGAGGTGCGAAGAGTTTGGATTCATGGTCATCCCATGTTTGAACATTATGGAATCTCTCAACAACCAGCCTCTCTTAGTGAGGTTGGACCCAGTCACCCAGCCTCTGTTGTTCACGCTGGGGGAAAACTCTCATCCTCTGTAGGTCATGTTGAGAGCAAGCTGTCAGCCACTGCTAGTCATGCTGATACCGTTGAGAAAACTGGTCGTTCTAAGCATCATCTTAAGTTCCCTTGTGTGCTATGCAAGGGAGATCATCTTACTCATCTGTGCCCTGCTATCCCAGAGGTGTGAAGAGTGTGGTCCAAGACTCATGGATTTCGTTCTTCTGAACACCCTATAGTTTCTCAACATCCTACTCAACCTTTGGTTGATCAAGTGGTCGAACAAATCTCAGATTTGGTTGATCCCACTCTTCTTTCAGAGAGTGCTCCTCATGTGATTGAACCAATGTCATCTTTGGTCAATCCCACTCTCCCTTCGGAGAGTGACTTTCATGAAGTGGTTGAATTGATTCCAGTATCGATCAACCCCACTCTTCCTTTGGAGAGTGAAGTGTCTACTAGTCACATTTTCTTCACTGCCAGTTTAGATCTTACTGAACAAGGGGGCACTGAACTTGTTTCGGATCAACCCCCACCAAGCTCTCGGATTGATTCCTTTGATTGGGATAGCCTAGTTGAGCCGCGCCTTCCTTCCCATGCACCTTTCTAGATAAAGGTCAAAGTTGAACCCTATACAATTGCTCGTTGCATTGTTGATGAAGGACCTCAGTTATTATTTTGTCTGCTCGTGCTTGGCGAGGTATGGGATCTCCCAGCCTTGTGTCGACTACTAGTCAATTGCTGGCATTTGATAGAAGAAATTGTATAGACTTGGGAATTCTTGCTCAAACTCCTGTTACTTTGGGTGGGAAGACTGTCTTAGTTGACTTCATGGTGATAGAAGACCCCTTGGACTTTAATATGCTCCTTGGACGTGATTATGTCTATGCCATGCAAGCTGTAGTGTCAACATTCTTTCGTGTGATGTACTTTAATCATGGTGAAGAAATTGTCACTATTGATCAGTTGGATTTTCTTGATCCATCTCCTGACCCAACTAGAGACCAAGTCTTTCCTTTATTGATTCCCAGTGTTTCTGTAGACACTACCCCGCCACAGGTGAACTATGTGGCTTCTTGTCATTTGTGTTCAATTGCTACTGAGAGGCAGCCTCTGTTTTCATGCTTACCTTCTCAAGACTTGGTCCCAACAGTTGATCAGGTGAGTCATCCTATACATATTGTAGAGCCTTCTCTCCACTCTGTCCATTCATTTGAAAGTTCAGATATGTGTCCTATCTTGGATGATTTCCTCCTTTTGGATGAAGTCTTCCTGGAGTCTTTGATACAGTCTGACCTTCTTTTTCAGTTGTGATTAAGTCTAACCCTGATTTGCTTAGTAAGCCTTCCCTTTTTCTTATGTTGGTTTTTGTTGAGTCTTTTGATTCTTCATTTGAAAAGCAAGTCAGTGATCCTGATGAGTTTGATTTTTTCTTATGAATTTCTCAGCTACTGTGATATTGAGTTTGTTCCTGCAGACTCTATCTCCCTTGTTGATTTTCGCTTCTCTTCTGAGGTTGATCTTATTTATTATAAACCCTCGAGCCTTGGTCCTATAGAATATTCTTCGGTTGATTCTTCCTTGACTTTCCCTTTTGTAGAAGTTAGCAAAGTCACAAGTGTTTTTTCCAAAGTGATCCGCATCGGATCGTTTCTTCTGATGTTGTTGTTTCTTGGAGATAGGATTATTAGTTGGATTAGCAACTGTTTATGGGCCTCACCTTGTTGTTCAAGCTGTAATTGAATTTGCATGTTCCATGCTCGCGCTTATGAGCATGATGCCGGCTTCCACGCTTTTAGCTCATTGTATAAGCCCTCATCTTTGTTCTCATCGTCGCTTAGCCTTGTATCATTTTTCCTTTGCAACTTGACACCCTTTACCCCAAGGAGACCTTCCCCGAGTGTCATTATCTTGCTCACTTTCCTTGCATTATGCATAGGTTTGTTCCTTGCGCTTGGAACTAGTTTCACCTGTCTATGACACTCGTCTCCTCGCATTTAGAGCATTATTTCTGCTCTCCTTTGAGCTCATTAAAAACAGTAAGGAGGCCACGAGTTGACTTTTCTGGACTCGTTAAAACTTCACGGGAAATATTATGAGTTTATTTAGGCCCAAGTCTGACTCCTCAAAATAGACTTGACTACCAAGTAAACTTGTCCGTTCAGGCTCGATAAGAATATGTGAATGGGCATCCACATTGGTGGTAGGTTATCTCTTTCTCGGACCATGTGGAATAATATGAGAAAGGATCACTCTCTTTTCTACTGAATTGAGAAGAGTATTCTGAGGCATAGGTTTATCTCTTTTCCAGATCTGAGGGACTAAACTTACGGAAAAGGAACCCCCGGTATGAGCTTAGTTTTCTCTTTTTCGTGCTTTGGACCAAAACATGAAAAATATTTCGAGTGTACTTTATGTCTTTGTCATGCTCGTTAAACCCTAAAGAACAAAGCATCGAGTTTATTGTTGTAAGCTCCATTTCTCATAATCAAATCGATCTTTCTGAGTGATATTTCCTTCCTTCACACTCGTAAAACTCAGGCTATATATGCTGCTTTTGAAGGAGCATTGGGTAGGTGGTAATTTAACCTTTTTCAGACCTTCCTGACTAAATACGAAAAAGGTGCGCCTTTTCTTCTTCGGAAGTTAAGAGAGTTCTTCTGTTGTTTGTTTTATACTTTTTCGGCCTTAGGAGACTAAATTGTATGAAAAAGGACCCCCCTGGAGTCTTCTTTGGAGTTTTCAGACTCTCTAAACTATGAAAACACCATCGAGCATGTACTAGTTCGGGCTCGTAAAATCCATGAATCAGTTCCTTATCAAGCATTCTTCTTTCTTTTCTTCGAGCTTGTTAAAAAATGAAGATGGTCCCGAGTTTTCTTTCTTGGACTCGTTAAACCTTTACAAGAAAGAAGGGAAGGGGAAGGGTTATTTCCATGTCTTTTTACATCATGGCAGCAAGTCTTGTTTCCTTGAGCAAAGCATCAATTTTGAGTCTATCAACAGTTAGGTCCTAGTATTTTGACCTTATCCCAATTCAGAGTTTCTTACTCCTCCAGTTGGTCTCTCTTCCAATTATATGGGGAATCTGGCAATGTCTCCTACATTGTAGATTTGTTTCGTTGGTCCTATTTCGTGTCAAAAGCTGCCTAAGTCACTTTTGTGTCGTGTTCACTGTTCAAGGATTAAACCTTTGTCGGTCATTCTGCAGTTGCCTTGACCTTTTGTGTCGGCCATTCCCTGGTATCAGTTCATTACATCATGTCTTTAGTGTTCCTTATCATGAAATTTAGTACCAATTCCAGATCCAATTAGTCTTTGACTTATCTCGTGTTGGATGATGAAGGATGCCTTAATGCCTTCCTTCCAATGGATCTCTTCCTATCGACTGCAACACATCTTGCTCTGGGAATGAGATTTAGAGTTTTATGACAGTACCTTGGGAATTGTTGTCCTCAATGGCAATTTCCCTCGCTATTGGGTAGTGGGGATACCTCAATGTCTCCTACTTGATGGATTCTTCAAGTGTTTGACTTCAAGTCCTTGTAATCACACTTGTTAGAATGTACTAGGTACCTTGGGGACCATTTTCATTAATGGTGGTTTCCCTCGCGTTTGTTAATGGTTTTCCTTATTGACCAGTAATCAAACGACTTCCTCCATGTTCGACTTCAGCTCCTTTATTCGCATGGTTAGGATTCGTACCTTTTTTGGGTGGTTTGGATTGAAGACCTTGGGGCCGACAGTAGCATTGTCATTTTTGCTATTGCTTGAGTTGCGCAAGACCTTGTTATACTTTATATGACATTTTGCTGAGACATAGATCCACCTTGTATTTTGTGGCTATGATTGATTGTTGAGCATGGATCCACCTTGTTCATTTGTGGCCATGGCTCCTTTAGATTTGATATGGCGTCTTTTTGCATATTGAGCGACCATGATAGTTTCATCAGTTATACATATGTTGGATCCGCCTGTATCTTTATGGCGATGTTTTGTATATGGACGTGTATGTTCTAGAGATCAGTTTTCTGACATTTATCTCTCTTACAGATACCTTCACTCGAGCCTTTCGATCTTGGATTCTCTGCTCTCTCTATACTCACATGTTTCCTTTATAATGTATTTCGGCTATCGTCTTCCCCTCTAACCTCACACATTAGGGGGCATCTGTTATACACCAGAATGGCACCTCTCCGTCCGAGTGTCAACTTTCCTTATGTTGGCACACCAAAGGACACTTATGGATTGAGGTTTGCCCAGAACATTATAGCTTGGCTTATTATGAAATACATTCTGCCTCTATCCAGCTAATTACTTTGCCACATTTGCCATGTTAGGATGTATGCATGACTCTCTCTATTGACAATTCACACATCACTCACGAGTTTCCCTTGTAGCAGGTCGCGAATCCTTGTATTCGTGGGTTGCTCTTCTATATAGTCGCGCATCATTCGCGGGTTGCTCTACTGCAGACCCGCGAATGTGTTTCTTAACATTTAAATATTAAAACATGCGTTAACTATAGATTAGTTATTTCATGTAACTGTATTTCCTTAACTGCTGTAACTTCTCTAACCTTCGAACTACCTTATTTCACTGATATAAATAGAAGTAGGAGAAGACATGAGAAGGACTTTGAATTTATGCATTGTTATGCTCGAGGAATCGGGACTCTCTTTGCCTACACCTTTGCCCTGAAGGTCTTCCCTTAGTGTTGCAGAGCTTGGAGGCTGAGTTCTTTGGAGAAGAGAAGCAGCAGAATCAGATCAAGGTTTTGTGAGGTGCCAAACTTGAAGAGAAGGTATACTTGTACTTGTTTTCAAGATTAATAAAGATGCGATGTCCTTCTTCTTCCCAAATC